>PVKC010039484.1:0-12540 GCA_004027635.1 Crocidura indochinensis | reverse complement strand
CAAAGCAGAAGTGTTCCATACACCACGAAAGCAACAAGGGGGAGAGTAAATGATCATGCAAGGAGTCTAGAGTTAATCCCATGACAGTATACTTCAAGGGTGGAGAAATCATATATCTGCTAGGTCAAGGGAATTCCCTCTATAATATCCCCAATAGTTACTTTGCCTATGCAGGGGGGAAAAGAAAAGGAAAAAAAAAGCACATAACAATCATTTTTCCACATCTTTATCGATTGATCGATTTTTTTGATGTCTTTATTTTGATGTAGAGATTGAAGTTGATGTCTCCAATATTACTTTATTTTATTTTATCTTATCTTTTTGCACTCAAGCATGATTTGATTTCAGAACCGAGACTATTGTGTGCTACCTGTCTTTATTGCTGTAGTGCTCATTGGTTATTTAATTCGATATTTCTTTCTGTATTGTTGTGGTGTTTCAATTACCTTTTTCCCATCCTCTCTCCAACTGAGGTTAGAAGTCTCTAGAGGGACTCCGCCCATTTTCAGCATATTTGGCTTTTCTTTCTTTTCTTATTTTGTATCCCAATCTATTGCTTTTCTTTCCTTCAAACAAAACCACATACCTCGATTCATCTAGCTCTGCCTCTTAAATAGAGGGGGAAACAAGGGAGGGTTCCAGGACCAAACAGATATGTGATCACTAATAGTAAGCCAGACAAAGAGGGGTCCACGTACTTTAGCAGTCCCGGGGTGATGGTGGGGTATATGGGTTGTAGAAAGGGAACGGGATGGGGGGAGGACATATTTAGTTATGAGTATTCCCCTGATTCAATGTTAATAGTTATGTAAAATAATAATAATTACCTAAAATACTACTGTGAAAGATATGTAAGCCATTATGAAGAAAAATAAAACAAAGAGCAGGAGGAGGAACATAAGAAAAAGAGGAGGAGGGGGAGGAGGAGGAAGAAAAGAAGAAGAAGAAGAAGAAGAAGAAGAAGAACAACAACAACAACAACAACAACAACAAGAAGAAAAGCAAGAAGTGTCCAGAGAGATAGCATGAAGGTAGGGCTTTTGCCTTGCATGCAGAAGGGCAGTGGTTCAAATCCCCACATCCTATATGGCCCCCTATGCTTGCCAGGAGCGATTTCTGAGTGTAGAGCCAGGAGTAACCTCTGAGTGTTGCTGGGTGTGACCCCCCCCAAAAAAAAGAGAAAGAAAAACAAGAGCAAGTTTAACAAGAACAAACAAGAACAAGACAGACATCTTGACTCAGCAACTGCATCTGCATCTCAGAGTTTACAGGGCATCGATGTCTAAAATCAAATTGATTTTTCAAGTGAGTGCAATGCACATGGTTTACTCCTCACTCAGCTCTGAGGGAAAACTCCTAGTAGGTCTGACAACCAAATAAAGTGATGGGTAACCATCACTCTGGAAGATGAAGCATCTTACACACTGTGTTACCAAAATGGAATTCTTAAATCCATTCAAGATGGGCTGATGTTTTTTGCCAGCAGAGTGTTTTGCATGTAGTCTAGTAACCATATTTGAAGTAATCGTCTTTTCTTTTTAAGTCTCAAATCTAATTCAGGCTTGCTATGCATGAGAGAAATATTAGTTTTCTTGAAATTTTTAGCATTATATATTACAGTGCTTTTTATTTATTAACCTACACTCTTGGTGTGATTAACTGGTACCTGAAAGAAAATATGTTCAGGTAAATATTTGACTCATTTTGGGGAGTCAATCAGTATGGCAATCATAATTGTGAAGAGGAAAAGAAAATTTACCTATTAGCATCTATTTTTTATGTATGCAAAGTATTTTATTTTAAGTCATAGATCATAGAACTACAACAATTAAAATATATGTGTATTTGAAGTTCAAGACAAGTAAGTCAGCGAGTTATTTTTTTATTTTTTATTTTTATTTTTTTATTTTGATCATAGTGGTTTGCATGTCATTCACAGTAATATTCCAGTTACATATAGACATTGAATCAGGGGAATTCCCATCACCAAGTTGTCCTCCCTCCACCTTGGTTCCCATTCTGCCTCCCATATCCTCCACCCTCTCCCCGGGGTCTTCTAGATTGAGTGACCCCCCTCTGTTTCTGGTTTATTACTTAGTGATCTTATATCTGATTGGGCTTGGTGTCTCCATTGCTTCTCCCTCTGATTGGGAGGCAGGATTAGATAGTTCGAGTTTTGTGGTTTTGTTTGGGGAAGAGTACCATAATAGAATGGGTTAAAAATTAAGTATGCCTACAATGGGCAGAGTCCTTCTAGCAGCTCTCATCCTCAGTTTGAGAGAAGGGGAAAAGAAGAGGTGAAACACTACAACATTTTAAAAAAGACATATCACATAAGACATCTAGTGAGCACTGCAGCGATAAAGATATGCACCACATAATTGCCATGGTCTTGAGATAAAAATATTTTTTTACTTAAACCAGTGCGATTTACAAAGTTATTCCTAGTTAGGTTTTAGACATGCAATCTTACAGGATCAGTTTCATACCATTCTTTTTTAATATAAATTTTATTTTAATCATAGTGGCTTACATATTGTTGACAATCATATTTTAGGTACATATTAACATAAAATCAAGGGAATTCCCATAACCAAATTGTCCTCCCTCCACCTCTGTTCCCAACCTATTTCCCATATCCTCTTCCCTAACCCCTGGGGCTGCTAGAGTAAGTGGTCCCCTCTGTGCCTAGCTTACTACTTAGTGGTCTTACACCTGTTTGGTCTTGTTACCCCCTCTATCCTCCCCCCCAATTGGAAGGCGGGACTAGCTAATTCAAGTTATGTGGTTTTGTTTGAAGAAGAGAAAAGTAATAACCTGGAGAGGAAAAAAAAAGAAAAAAAAAGAAATGGATCAAATACTCCGGAAATGGGCAGAGTCCTTCTAGAGGCTTTCATCCTTTGTTTGAGAGATGAAGGGGAAAAGAAGGTGAAACAGCACAACAGTACATAAAGAACTGTCAAATAAAATATCTAGTGAACATTCAAAAAAAGAAAGAGAAAAAAATGGGGGGGTAAGCATCATATAAAGGCCACAGTTCCATATCATTCATAACCTCCTTCCACTAATATTCCCAGAGCCCTTACATGCCACTACCCTCAGCTCCAGCCTTTCATTATAGCAGGCACTTTTTTAAGTTTGATTGTTTAAGAATCTATTCTTTATAGCAAACTTAAATATTATCTTGACAAGTGCTATCATTTTAATTGGTGTCTTACATGCTTACCATTATTTTGTTGTAGATAATGTCAAAAAGTACGTCAGATGCAATGACTAATGTTTTATTTAAATGTTATTTCAGGAACAAAAACAACAATCAAATATATGCTATGATATTTAAACAATCTTAATAGCATTATTTGCACCATATTTGATTATGATTTTGTGTGTATATTAAAGAGAAACAGACAGACAAACACACCAGAAAGGGAGACTGAGTGCAACTGAGATTGAATCAGACTGCATTAAAAGAGAAGAAACGCAGAAGAATATAAAGTATTCCTAGTTCTGATATCATGGAGTTACATAGAATGAGCTTTTGGTCTCTCATCATCAAAATTCACAAAAGGGTTGATGGTGGGTCGATCTCATATATATGAATCTCTGAACTACTATTCACAAATACATAGAAAAGGATCAACCAAAGAACAGCAGAGGAGACATGCTGGCATTCAATGAATGCACTAACTGCTTTTTCACAGTGTTCTTCAATGTGTTACTTATATCATGCTGGGACTTGCATAAAAATGAAATGTCATACTTCACTACCCTTCCAGTCAGTGGTATAGTTTATTTTCTTGTCTTCTGATAGAGTTCACCAATTTAATAATGTCTTTTATCTTGGTCTCTATACTCTTTTTCAGCTTCCTATTCAGTCTTCTCTCTCTGCAGGCTTGCAGGAAATGCTTCATTTTAAGTTTTCTTTAAAGGACATAATAGGAAAAAAGGAGAAAAGAAGAAAGAAGAGAGGATATTATCTATCATTTAGAAATGGACAAGGGGCAATCAGACTATTTTAATGGAGGCAAGAGTAGAGGGAAAAAAAACGTCAAATACTCCTAACGATTGTGCTATTTACCATGTTCTTCTAGAAGAGACAAATTGGTTTAAAAATATGAGTAGTTTGAATTGAAAGGTATATTATGGTTCTTCTAATCAGTGTCCATTTTGAAATAAAGAATTATACTTAAAAAAATTAAGGTTGTTTTCAGGAAAATGCTGATAAAGTGGAACTAATTTTTCAGCAAATTAACAAATACAGCGTCTCTGCTGTAAGATGGCTATAATTAATAACAACTTTGCAGGTCTCCACATGTTTCTTAAATGAAAATGACAATATCATTAATGAGATGCATTATTGTACTGATTTTTTTGGAAGTTGGGAAATAATAGGACAAGGTTCAGCCAATATTTCTAAAGAAATATTTTCTTCTGGTGAAACCAAATAATCCTCATTTACATTCTCATTAAAGTCTGAATAGACTATGAACCACATTTGAGTTACTCTTAAAGATGCAGACAAATATATTACTAGAAATTTAAGAGTTTGTAACGAGGTATCTTTGTTCCTATCCCATACCTTTCACCTCTTTGATTAAAAACACAGTGTGAAAAATGAATCATTGTTAATCTAAGAAAAAAATGGTTTCTAACATTGAGTTATTTAAATGCTAATTGCAGTGCATTGCCTCAAATAATCAACTGAAATTTTTAACAAGAGGATATTTAGCCATCTTTTGAAATACCAAGTGACTCTCAAAGCTTCTATAGTTGTTTTTGCATTCCAATAAGTAAACATAAAAGTATGCATTTTAGAAAAAAGATGGGATTGCCAATTATTGGAATTCAATTCCAACATTTTATTTTTACTCTATATCATAAGGATTCAGGAGTAAAATGTTATTTTCATACTGATAAAAGTCCAATACTAGATATATTTTATATGAATGATTTCATACCAATGTGTACATTTCTATTACAATACTAAAGATGCAATAAATTGAAAGAATTGTGAGCTGGTTCATAGTTAAATTATTCAGTGAAAAGTTCAGAGTCAATTAAAGCAGATTTTATTAAAAATATTAAGACACTTTTTAAAATTTAGTATGCCTAAGAATAATCTGAAGTTTCTATTAAATATATACACTAGGCTGGAGATTTGGATTAGATACATTAACCCAGGACTACAAATTTTACATTTTAATTACTAACAATTTCTGTAATTCCATACATTCAAAATATTGAATATATTAATATTTTAAACATTCAAAAATATAATTTAAAGGTTTTTATTCTTCTACACATAGTTACTATTTCAAATACCACTTTAGTATCTATTAAGATAGTTATTTTTTCAATTTTTCTCAAGGTGACCAGTTTATTTTATATTCTTATCTTTTCTGACTTCAAGTCTTCCTGATAACTAATTTTTGTCCTTAAAATATTTTTGCTTGGGGTCAGAGCAATGGCATAAGAGGTAGGGGGTTTGTCTTGATCACACTGACCTAGAACAGTGGTTCGATCCCCCAGCATCCCATATTGTCTCCCAAGCCAGGAGCAATTTCAGAGCACATAGCCAGGTGTAACCCTGAGCACCACTGGGTGTGGCCCAAAACAAACAAACAAACAAAACAACCAAAAACATTTTTTACTTAAAATGTTATCTCTAAATTTATTATTTATATAACATGTTGTAGTTGCTTTTTCTATTATTTGTTATTCCACATCAATATATTATGATACTGCTGTAAAATTATCTCTTAAATAACTTTATTATCTATTAAACACATGGCTGTCAAATCAACTATATGTATATTTTAGGCTGTAGCTGACAATGTGTTTTTAATATAAAATGTCATATGCATATGTTATTACTGAAATGCATACTGTCATTTTTTTTTTCAATTTTGCCTCTAATCCTGAAAATTCAGAAGGACTCTCAGGGTTCAGTAAAAGTTAAAAGGCCTGCAGCTTGTCCTTTGAAGAGTCTGACAACTTCTATCTTGGAAAAAGTGTCTTGTTATATTCTCTATTCTGATTGGGTCAAGACAGAATTTAGTAACATGTCTGTACTGATACAACCCTGGGTTTCTGTTCAGACAGTAGCTGCTGGTAAAGTCAGGACAGGAAAATCCTTCTTAGCCTTTACTAACTTTTCTCTTTCTTATCAAACTAAACTCACGCTCATGCACACACACATACACACACACACACACACACACACACACACACACACACAATGGAGTTTCTCTGCTATTTTCTCTATATCAGATTTATGTTCATTGTATGTTCCTCAACTGTTTACGCTTCTCATTCCTATGTAGGAATATGTATGAGTTTTCAGAAAAACTACTTTAGTATATATGAGTTGTTTATATCGCGTTACCTCTTCTGGGCATAAAATCAGGTCCCCGTTCCTTCCTTCTCTTTGAAACTGTTCTCTAGCTGGAGGACATTCTTCTCAACTTCAGGGTATTTTTTCCCCTTAAACCAAGAAAGCCTCTCTTTTCTATTCTGTTTTTCGTATGCTTTTAATGTTTTTTGCATCTCAACACACAAAAGTAAAATCTATTTTAAACAGATGTACTCTGTTATTTTTTATAAGTATGTATTTTACTCCTGAGTCCTGTAAAAATAGTAAATTAATCCATAGATTGACTTACATTTTGACTATTGGTTATAAACTTCAGTGTCTTTTTAAAGTATCACATTCTATGTTACAACTTTATTTTTAATTGCTTCTTATTGCTCAGAGTCACTACAAAGAGACATAAATTTTTTTGATTAATATTAATTGGTTCTGTTTTGATTTTACTGATATAAGCATTGTCAAAATATGCCAATCTATGTTAATATATACAAATACTTTATTTTTAAAGTATTATAGAAATATGCAAAATCAAATGTTGATTCCTATCAATAATCTTCATTTTCTTTTGTTATTTGTTTTTGGCAATAGCCATTTGTACTCAGGTATTACTGCTAGAAGTAACCAGGAGAACATTGAGAATATTACATTGAGCCTAGGATTCTTTCTTTTTTTTTTCTTTTTCAGGAAAGATTCTAGGATGAGAAGGAGGGAGAGTGAGAAAGAGAGAAAACCACTAATAATCTAATATTATTGGCTTTCCTTACAGAAAAAGCTCCTAATACATTGGGAGATTGGGAGTTGGGGAGAGAAAGAGAAAGAGATGGGGGGGAGAAGAGGAGAGAAGAGAGGAGAGAAGAAAGAGAAAAAAGAAGGGGTGAAGAAAGAAAAGAGCAGAAGTTCTAAGAGAGTCTCTCCCAAGTAAGTGATACTATCATCCCCCTAGACATTGATTGGCTATTTGGGGAAGAATAGCAATATTGGTTACAACTAGGTTTCAATTCAGGAGGTGCTGAGTAAATGAGAGAGAGAGAGAAGAGATAGAGGAGAGAGAGAGAGAGGAAAGAGAAGAGAGAAGGGAAGAGAGAGGGGGGAGAGAGAAGAGAGAGCAGAGAGAGAGAAGAAAGAGGGAGGATTCTTTGTTGTAGAATATTCACTCCAATCCATTGAACTATAGCATTGGCCCCATAATCTACAATTTATAATGAAATGATACAGAATATTTCTCCTAAAATATTCAAAGCAACAAAATATGAAACTTTTATTTTTAATATGCTATATTTTGTATATATATATAATATTAAGTTAATGTCCTTTGGGATTTCACAGTCTTACAGAAAAGTGTATGACTTCCTTAACTATATAGAAAAAATAGAATTAAGAGGCATACCTAGATATATAACTGTTTTTAAAAATAAACATTCTTCTGAAAAACTTTTATTTATTCATGTACTGACTGGAATTTAGGTTATTTTGCATATCTTGGCTATTCTAAATAACTATGGTTCACACACATGATTTTGGATTACTATTTTAAAAAATTCATTTGATAAGATGCTTGGGAGTGGAATATCTAGATAGTATGGTATTTTTATTTTTAGAAAAATATTATATCATTTTCCTTTGTGAGGGCACCAATTTACATCCCAGGTTTAGTACTTTAGAATTCTCTTTTCTCCATAGTCTTGTTAAAATGTGCTTTTGTTTTTGGAAGATGAATGGATAAGAAGACCTGGTTATATATACGATATATCCATTTTACATATAACATAGATACATACACTTAAGAAGGGCTACTACTCGATTATTAAATACAAAATCATACAACTGAGATGACATGAATGGATCTGAAGATTTTGCTTAGTTAATTATGTTATATGGAAAAAATAGTGACAGATATTTCACTCATCTATGTAAAGAAACAAAGCAAATATTCTTTTTTTTTTTTTTTTTTTTTTGGTTTTTGGGCCACACCCAGTGACGCTCAGGGGTTACTCCTGGCTATGCGCTCAGAAGTCGCTCCTGGCAGGCACGGGGGACCATATGGGAACCGGGGGATCGAACCGTGGTCCGTCCAAGGCTAGCGCGGTAAGGCAGGCACCTTACCTGCAGCGCCACCGCCTGGCCCCTAAAGCAAATATTCTTACAGATACAGACAATAGAGAAATGGTTTCAAAAGTAGTAAAAATGTAGCTGGGGTAACTGGGTAAATGAAATCAATTTTATTGCAGTAGACAGAGTTTTTGGTGATCATAATGTAATATATACAGATACTCATGGCTCAATTTCACTGCTTCACACTAGTCAATGTAGAGACTCTTAGCTGCCCCAAACTCCAGGTATGTATTTTTGTGGCTGACATCTACAGGGATAGTATGAAGTCAGGGTAGGTCACCTACTAACTTCCTGCACATCTGAAGTACAAGCAGTCACACCTCTGAAAAACCATTGTCACCATCTGAGCTCATTGACTCAACTCCACAGACCTTAAAGTTATGGACCACACCCATATAATTTTAATACTGACTTTCCAGTAAGAATATACCAAATTAGATGTGAGTCATAGAAGACACATTCATTCAACAAACAAAACTAACAATACAATACTCAACTAGTAATACACAGCTTAAGAAGCCTTCAGACAATGTTATTTTAATCACCATTACAATTTTCACAAATTTTCTTTTAATAAATTTTTATAGATAATACAATTACCATTTAGTTGTGCCTAACATTATTAGGTAAACTTTTGTACCTGTCAATGGGCAGGCTTTAGGGAGGTTGAAAAACTGATAACAAGGGTGGAAGGAATGCTACGCTGGAATGGAAGTGGGATTGTATTGGAATATTAAATACCAGAAATAACTGTAAACTGCAATGTCTAAAATATATTCATTTAACAAAATATAACATGAAAAATTTATCTAGCAAGGTAAGCATCTAATTGCAAAGCATCTTTACTGTGCTACATATCAATAATGTATCTCTTCACTTAGACAAATAAGATATATCTTAGTTTAAGATACATATCATTGGGGCTGGCACGGTGGTGCTAGAGGCAAGGTGTCTGCCTTGCCAATGCTAGCCTAGGACTGATCACGGTTCAATCCCCGGCATCCCATTTGGTTCTCTAAGCCAGGAACGACTTCTGAGCGCATATTCAGAAGTAACCCCTGAGCATAACCGGGAGTGGCCCAAAAACAAAAAACAAACAACAAAAAAAGATATATATCATTATATTATATAATGTGTCTGTTTTTAATCCACCACACCTAAAGAGTAGTGGGAAATTTACACTCCGCCCTTATAATAGAAAAGTTATGGACCTTTTGACAAGTTAACTGTCCCTCATGAAAGTAAAAAAATAATATGGCAAGGAAAAATATTGAATATTCTAAACAAAAGAAATATTAGTAAATGTTCAAAGTAGGAGCTTAAAACAGAAATAACATGCTTAGAAAAATAAATAACGAATAGATGAATAAGTAAGTTTGAATTCCTGAGTGCTGAGTCGAGAAACCACAGGGTTTGCACCTCCAGAATAATAATATTCAAGTAAAAGAATTATATATTAATATTCACAAAGAAATAATTCATTTAATATATTACCTTTATAAATTTAGTATAATTCTTCCCCGATTAAAATAAATGCCACAGTTCTATTTTATTCATAGGACAATAAAGCACAACCAGCTCTTCTGAGAGGTATAGTACTGGTTTTGCTCTGGGAACTATATACAGTAGAGCGTATTCAAACTTTAGCTGGAAATATGAAAAGCAAGTGTCTAAATTTTGGAACTATGTCTCCTACTCCAAGTTCAAAGCTTTTATTGGTGAAATAAATCACATAATTTTACAAAATTGACTAGTGAATAAATTATTTTATACTTAAGGATTATTTCAATTTAATCTATCCTTAACCTCACTAAATTTTTATTAGTGGTAAAACAAAAATAGATAGTTTATCACATTGTAAAAAATATAATTTTACAAAATTGACTAGTGAATAAATTATTTTATACTTAAGGATTATTTCAATTTAATTTATCCTTAACCTCACTAAATTTTTATTAGTGGTAAAACAAAAATAGATAGTTTCTGGATTATATATGCATATAAATATATATGCATGTATATTTTTTCTAAGGAATTTAAATATCTGATTTGAAAAACATTTTCAATTGGCAGTTTAATAAGTTTTATGAGGGGTCCGGGAGATAGCATGGAGGTAAGGTGTTTGCCTTTCATGCAAAAGGTCATCGGTTCGAATCCCGGTGTCCCATATAGTCCCCCGTGCCTGCCAGGAGCTATTTCTGAGCATGGAGCCAGGAGTAACCCCTGAGCACTGCCGAGTGTGACCCCCCCAAAAAAATAAGTTTTATGAATAACTCAGCAGTGAATATAAATGTTATATAAGTAAAATTTAACATCTTAATATATTTATTAACAGCTGAGTCTTATTTCTTATTAGGTTTTTAATAGATCACTAAAATGTTTTGCATTATCAAGCCTTCAAGTTCTCTTTTCAATATGCAAAATGTCGCAGTGTGCAATTGAAGTTCATGCATTACATTTAGAATCTTTTATTAGTAAGGTTGTCATAAACTTGATTAATACATTAATTTGTTCAATTAATGCAAACATATGTAAGATTGATGAATGATACTACTCAGAACAACTTTTTAAAGCATATCTTTCTCTTTTAAGGTAACAGAATTTAAGTTCAAAAACACTTTGTACATAAATATATAAATTCACTGTATTTATAAAATATATGCATTCAACAATAATTCTCATAAGGTCTTTACATATAGTTAGAAATATCTGCAGTGAAGAGTAAATAGGCTAACAAACCACTACAAAATATTTATAAATTGGATTTTTAGTAATTCATTTGTTGCATTCATAGATTTTTATGATATCACTTGGAAAATCTGTATTTACAATGCATCTGATCATGGCAATAGAAAATAATGAAAATGAAATCAGTGATATGTCATTTTTTTTTAATTTTCGGCCACACCCGGTGACACTCAGGGGTTACTCCTGGCTATGCGCTCAGAAATTGCTCCTGGCTTGGGGTACCATACGGGATGCCCAGGGATAGAACTGCAGTTCGTCCAAGACTAGTGTGGTCAAGGCACACACCTTAACTGCTTGCACCTTGGCTCCGGCCCCTCTTTTTTAAAATTAACACATTCATTGTTACATATCCCCCCAAAACCCTAAATAATTTGCTTAGATTTTATCATTCAGTTGATGATTTATCTGATATTTATTATTCAAATTTTCTTTAAAAATGGACTTCACACAGCAAAAGCATCCAAAACAATCTTTCACTGTCTAGAAGAAAAATATCTTATTTATGCCAGGCAGAATATTTAATTTGGTTTTATTGTCACTTTAAATTTTCACTTTAAAATATAGTCCTTAATAAATGCCCTTTTGAACTTTCTTACTTGCACTGCAAAAATTTCAAAAATGAGTAAATGTTGTCTGTACTTGAATATTTGAAACTATTTAAAGGATTTTCTTTTATTTTAAAATATTAAGACCCTGGGGCCCGGGAGATATCATGGAGGTAAGGCATTTGCCTTTCATGCAAAAGGTCATCAGTTCGAATCCCGGTGCCCCATATGGTCCCCCGTGCCTGCCAGGAGCAATTTCTGAGCATGGAGCCAGGAGTAACCCCTGAGCACTGCCGGGTGTGACCCAAAAACCAAAAAAAATATATATATATTAAGACCCTAAATGTAACTATAATATCAATATCAATATTTAAAAAACATTTATTCTAGTCTTAATAATGTTTATTGTTAAAATATCAAATTGTGTAGATTTGTTCAATTTCAAATATAAGATTAAAGGTCAATATTCAAAAGTATTTATAAAAACTATATAAGTCCAAATTATGTTTGCTGAATTCACTAAAATACAATTGTTTCATTTTAAATTTTAAATATATTCATAACCTTGTATGCATTGCAAATTTTAATAATTGCATCATAACTTTAAAATTTATATTCCACATTTTATATTCAAATTTGTAACTTATAAATATAAAGTATATTTAATAAATATCATTTACTATTAAATAATTGTTAAATGTTAATTTAAATGTAAATTTAATTTAAACTTAATACTTAAATTTTAAAGATTTGCATTGTTAAATT
>PVKC010039483.1:0-12547 GCA_004027635.1 Crocidura indochinensis | reverse complement strand
AATATTCTGTTTATCATGGGCCACATTTGTTCATCTAAATAAAAACTATGTTAAGCTTAATAAAAATCAGAAAATAGGGGCCGGAGCTGTGGTGCAAGCAGTATGGTGTATGTCTTGCCAACACTATTCTAGGATGGACCACAGTTTGATCCCCCAGCATCTGATATGGTCCCCCAAGCCAGGAGTGATTTCTGAGTACACAGACAGGAGTAGCCCCTGAGCGTCACCAGGTGTGGCCCAACCCCCTCCCCCCCCAGTTAGAAAGTAGGAGGGCTAGAGTGATAGCATTGCAGGGAGGGCGTGTGCCTTGTATGCAGCTGACCTGAACTTGATCCCCAGCATCCCACATGGTCTGTTTTTATTGTCTTGTTTTTGGTATTTTGGTGACACTCAGATGTGTTCAGAGATCACTCCTGGCAGATTCAATGAACTATAGTTTATGGGATCTCTACCCCAAGTTGACTAAATGGAAGACAAGTGCCCTACCCATTTTACTATCTCTCTGGAACCTTTTCTTAGTTTTTTGACTAACCTATATTCAATTTTTTGGTCATTGAATAGAAAAGACATAAGTAGGGGTAAAAGCAAAACATTTTTCCATTACTTAGCAAATTTAGAAATTAAATGATAAATGTGCTTTACTTATTTTTGGCTATACCCTGCATTGTCCAAGGGTTCTTTCTGGCTTGATACTCAGGAATTATTCCTGGCAGTCCTTATCAATTAAGTGTAAGGCCAGTGCCTTACCCACTATACTATCTCTCTGGTCTGGCTTAAATTTTGATTACTTTGTCAACCATGATAATGCTACAAGAAACAATTTGTATCATCATTATTTTCAAGTCATTGGTTAGCCTAAAAAATAGGGATCCCTAAGCATAGGATTTGTAGACACAGTTTATTTGGGTTATGACATGAGTGTCTTTGTTTATTTAAATGCTTTATTTAAATGTCTGTGTTTATTTAAATCAAAAGAAAAATATTTATTTTCATAATCAAGACAGCAATTATATGTCTTAAGCTTTAAAAGATAAAAGGAAAAAAATCTGCCCTGAATTGCTAAACATGGTGAGATTGTTTCTTTTGATTCTCAGCTCTTCCTAAGCCTACTTGTATTTTAACTTTTAGGTCATTTATAGCAAGTACACTGACCTGGTTCCCAAGGAAGTGATGAATGCAGATGACCCTGACCTACAAAGACCTGATGAAGAAGCCATCAAAGAGGCAAGTAGAAATTGTTTTATGTGTGTGTACATATAAACATGTATATAGTTATTGCACATAACTTTTTACATGCTGGTGAAATAACTCATTGTGGTGATATTTTTATTTCAGATAACAGAAAAGACAAGAGTGGCCTTAGAGAAATCTGTATCTCAGAAGGTTGCTGCAGCCATGCCAGTTCGAGCAGCTGATAAGCTGGCGCCTGCTCAGTATATCCGGTATGAATTATACCTGGAAGTTTTGGTATCATGTTGAACATGATTTAGGGTTGGTGATACTAGTATCTTTTCGTTATCCTAATCCCAAGTGATTTGAGTATCATTTGACACTATTTAGATATTTGAAATCAGAATTTTTAAAGTTTTGCTTCTTATTGTAGAGGTCACACACCACAGTCTGGTAGGAGGGTGGGTTAGGGATGATGTGCTTGCCTTGCAGGGAGCTGTACCCAGTTCCCTGCACATGCTTTGCACTAGAGCTATAATACAGTGGACAGGGCTCTTCCCTTGCAAGCAGCCAACCTGGGCTCAATCCCTTGTATCCCATAATGTCTAAGTGCAGAGCCAATAGTAATCCCTGTACTGAGCATCGCCGGATATGGCCCAAAACAAAGTAGTTCCTTGCACATTCTAAGTATGTGCAAGGCCTCTTAATATAGTCATTTTTGTTTCTTTAGGGGCTACACTTGGTGGTGCTTGGGAGCTAGTTCCAACATTGTGTACAAGAGACTGCAGTGACAGGAATTGAACCTGTTGTGTCTCTTCTGTTATTTTTGGTTTTGGGTCACATCCAGAGGTGCTCAGGAATTAATCCTGCCTTTGCACTCAGGAATCCTCCAGCAGACTGGGAAGATCATATGTTAAGCCAGGGAATCGAACCCAAGTCAGTCTTGTGCAAGGCAAACAAATGCCTTACCCTCTGTACTATGGTTCTGGCCCCGCCTCCTATATTCTTGGTTTTGGGCCAAACCTGGTGACGCTCAGGGGTTACTCCTGGCTATGCGCTCAGAAGTCGTTCCTGGCTTGGGGAACCATATGGGAAACCGAGGGATCGAACTGGGGTCCATCCTAGGCTACCGCAGGCAAGGCAGGCACCTTACCTCCAGCGCCACCGCCCGGCCCCAGCGCCTCCTATATTCTAAGTTTGTACTTAGTCCTTTGAGTCATCTTTCTGACCCGTCTCTGTTTTGTCTTTGGGTATTTTTACCATACAATTTTTTCTTTCTTTTTTTTTTTGGGGGGGGGGGGCACACCCGGTAGTGCTCAGGGGTTACTCCTGGCTCCATGCTCAGAAATTGCTCCTGGCAGGCACGGGGGACCATATGGGGCACCGGGATTCAAACTGATGACCTTTTGCATGAAAAGCAAACGCCTTACCTCCATGCTATCTCCCGGGCCCCTACCATACAATTTTTTTAAGATTCCTATAAATGCCTATCCCTCACTATCTAACTCATTTTGCTCAGCATAAGATTCTCCATATTCCTCCATAAGCAAATTTCACGACTTCATTTTTCTTAACTGCTGCATAGTATTCTATTGTTGTAGAGGTATCACACCGCAGTTTCTTTATCCACTTATCTATTCTTTGGTGCTTGGGTTGTTTCCAGATTCTGGCTATTGTGAATATTGTTACAGTGAACATAAGAGTGCAGATACTTTTTCTACATTGTGTTCTATATTAGGGTCTCTACGGTATATTCCCAGGAGTGGTATTACTGGATCATATGGGAGTTCAATTTTTAGTTTTTTAGGAATCTGCATATTGATTTTCAAAAAGGCTGGATCAGTGTGCTTTCTCACCTGCAGTTTTCTCTCTGACTTAAAGCCTATCGTTAGTCTTTATCTATTCAGACTTAGAAATAAGGTGGTTTTGTTTTGTTTTGTTTTGTTTTGTCGGGCCATTTGATGCTCAGGGGTTACTCCTGGCTAAGCACTCAGAAATCGCCCCTGGCTTGGGGGGGCCATATGGGAAGCCGGGGGATCCAACCGCGGTCCTTCCTTGGTTAGCGCTTGCCTCTACCTTACCTCTAGCGCCACCTTGCCGGCCCCATTATAAGGTGTTATTTTTATAGAGCTGTTATCTGAAGTTGAACTTGGCCTTTTATGGTGGAAAATGGACAGGGATGGATTGTTGCAAACTAATATGACTCTAGTTTACATTTTGCTTGTAACTGACAGTTGTTATTCTCTAATCTCTGTTGTAACCTGCTTTTCTAAAATATTTTTCCATTTCCTTCTAAATCCTTTTGAATAGAAATGAATATAGGCTAGATTTGAATAGAAGGAAAATACTTGTTGAAAACATGAACTTGTTACATCTTTAGTGTCATCTTTTCTCTTTAGATACACTCCTTCTCAACAAGGAGTAGCCTTCAATTCTGGAGCTAAACAGAGGGTTATTCGGATGGTGGAAATGCAGAAGGACCCCATGGAGCCTCCGAGGTTCAAGTAAGTTGGTGACTTCCTGAAAATAAACTTCTCATCTTTAATCATTTTGTTTTAAATTTATCTTATTTTTTTAAATTAAATAATTTGAACATACACAAAGTTGCTTATGATTTTCAGTCGTGCAATGTTCCAGCACCCATCAGTCACCAGTATACATTTCCCATCACCAGTGTCCCCAATTTCCTTCCCGTCCAAACCTTCAGCCTGCTTCTTTAGTAGACACTTTTCTTCTTTCTCTCGCTCTCTTCCTCCTCATTCTCTATTCTTCTCTCACCCACTCTCTCTCCCTCTATTCCCCCCCCCCTTATTTCCTTTTTAGGCACTGTGTAAACCTCTCCTTAAAAAAAATAAATTGGGGCCAGAGAGATAGCATGGAGGTAAGGCGTTTGCCTTTCATGCAGGAGGTCATTGGTTTGAATCCTGGCATCCCATATGGTCCCCTGAGCCTGCCAGGAGCGATTTCTGAGCGTGGAGCCAGGTGTAACCAAAAACCAAAAATAAATAAATAAATCAATCAAGGTCAGAGTGTTCAGTGGGTAGGGTTCTTGCTTTACATGTGTCCAAAGCTCATATTTGATCCTGGCACCCTATAAGATCCCCTGAGCACAGCTGGATATGACTAAAAAGTAGTAGATAAATGATAAATTAGGGAATATCTATACATGGAATACTATTAAGTAGTAAAAGAAATAAGCAATTATAAGTATTATAGGTGTCTCAATTATGCTGAAAGAAGCAAGACAAAACTAAGTTTACTATCTTTTCATTGACAAACTACAGAAAAACTAATTATAGGTATCTAGTGATATAAGAGTTTGTCAGAAGAGGAAGAGGGAAAGGAGAGAGACATGTAGAAGTTTTGGAAGATAGGTGATGAATAATTTCACTGTGTCGATTGGCATGGTGTGTTGAAGCTTAAATAGTAAGAGCCAGAGCAATAGTAGAGTGAGTAGCATGCTTGCCTTGCATGTTACTGACCCTGGTTTGATCCCTCGAACTCTATATGGTACCCCCCACCCCCCCAAAAAAAAGCCCACTAGGAGCAAACCCTGAGACTGCTGTGTGTGGCCCAAAAACAAAATAAAAAAAAAAAGTTTTAAATAGTAAATTGTATACTTACTTGCATAACAGTTATACTGTGTTAAAGTTGATTTTTAGAAAGTAAAAGGTAGGGATTGGAGAGATAGCACAGCAGTAGGGTGTTTGCCTTGCATGCAGAAGGATGGTGGTTCAAATCCTGGCATCCTATATGGTCCCCCAAGCCTGCCAGGAGTGATTTCTGATCGTAGAGCCAGGAGGAACCCCTGAGTGCAGCCGTGTGTGTCCCCAAAACAAAAAAAAGTAAAAGATAAATTACACTATAAAATGATGGTAGTTTTTGTTTCTTTTGGTTTGTTTTGAACCACACCTTGCAGTGCTCAGGGGTTACTTCTGGCTCTATACTAAGAAACCACTCCTGCTGAGCTCAGGGACCATATGGGATGCTGAGGATTGAACCTGGGTAGACTGCATGCAATGCAGACAGCCTACTCACTATACTATTGCTTTAAAATAGTGATAGCTTTTAAGTAAGGGAAGTAGTAATACTGGCAGGGTTGACAATATTTCAGTAATTGTTGATTATAATTGTTGCGTGTGATACAAGCACACTATATTTTTGCATGTTTTATGTATATATGAGAATATATATATATATATATATATATGATCATTCTGTATTTTGTATGAAACTAATAAAACGAAGGGGAGACTTAATGTAGTAACTAAAAGGTGGAGGGAAAATACACGCACACACTCAAACACATACACACATATATGGCTGTGCTTTGATTTATCTACAGGATTAATAAGAAAATTCCTCGGGGACCACCTTCTCCTCCTGCACCTGTCATGCATTCTCCTAGCCGGAAGGTAATGTCTGCTATAGTCTGAAATCTATTTTTGTACTTGTGATTATTGATTTAGAAATAACTTCTCAAAGAATAAAGTCTAGAGCTTATACTAGATACATTTTACCACACAATGTTTTCCAGTATGTTTTTAAAAATAAAAAAGTAGGGTCCCGGGAGATAGCATGGAGGTAAGGCGTTTGCCTTTCATGCAAAAGGCCATCGGTTCGAATCCCGGTGCCCCATATGGTCCCCCGTGCCTGCCAGGAGCAATTTCTGAGCATGGAGCCAGGAGTAACCCCTGAGCGCTGCCGGGTGTGACCCAAAAACCAAAAAAAATAAAAAATTAAAAAATAAAATAAAAAAGTAAATATATAGTTTAGAGTACCTAGGAAATTTATGTAAAATGTTAGGTATTTGATAGAGTATTATTAGTCTAACCCCTGCTTTTTATAAAATGAACAGAATCTGCTATTTGATACAAAGGTTGATAGTCATTGGAAGTGAGGACCTGGGATCATTAGGTCTCTGATTGATAATCTGAGTTGCTTTTTTAAGATTTGTTTGATTGCCCAACTCAAAAAACAAGATTCAGTTTGCTTTGTGTTTTGGCTATAGGAGTCAACTCCAGAGCCTAATGTGTGTGAGGCATGAGCTCTACCACCGAGCTGTATCCTCAACCTGAAAGATCAAGATTTTTTCACATTAATCATCTCACTTAACTATGGAAAATACTTTTCAGCATTTCTAACTATCTACAATAACTTAATTTTTCATATTTGGCAGTGAATTATTATAGAATTCTCACTTGGAAATGGAACCATAAGCATGTGTAGTTTTTTTTTTTTTTTCCAGGATCAATGCTTGGTTATTGCATTAAGAGAAATAGGAACAATAAAATTCCAGAAAGGCATGTGTAGTTTTACTGAACAAATGGCAGTTTGGCTTTTACTAAATCTGTTTGTCACTATATAGAACTGTCTTTGAAAAGGATGATTGAAAATGTGTTTTTAATTAGATTACAAATCTAAAGATGTTTCCTCTTCATTGTTTTTTTTTCTTAATTCAGATGACTGTGAAGGAACAGCAAGAATGGAAGATTCCTCCATGTATTTCAAATTGGAAAAATGCTAAGGTAATTAAGTTGTTATAAAAACAATTTTTTTTGGGGGGGGTGGGTTCACACTCGGCTCCACTCGGGTTACTCTTAGCTCTGTGCTCAGAAATTGCTCCTGGCAGGCTGAGAGGATCAGATGGGATGCCGTGATTTAAACCACCATCTCTCCTGGATTGACTGCATGCAAGGCAAACGCCCTACCGCTGTGCTATCTCTCAGCCTTTAAAATCAATTTTTTAAGTTTTTTTAAGGTACTGGAAAACAGCCATAAAAGAACTGCAACCTCATTCCATTAAATGTTGTTTGTTTTAAAAAGGAACATATGACACTTTTACTTATTTTTATTTTTTTAATATCTTTATTTAAGCACCTTGATTACAACATGATAGTAGTTGGGTTCCAGTCATAAAAAGAACACCTGCCCTTCACCAGTGCAACATTCCCATCACCAATGCCCCCATCTCTCTCGTCTCCCTGCCTGTATTTACGACAGGCTACTTCCCTCACATATTGACATTGTTATGATAGTCCTCAGTGCATTATTTCTCTAACTGCACTCACCAGTCTTTGACAAGCTTCATATCGTGAGTCAGTCCTTCTAGTCCTCATCTCTATTGTCTCTGGCATAAAACACATAGACACTATTCTGTGTTTGTCTCTCTCTTTGACTTATTTCACTCAACATAATAGATTCCATGTATTGCATCCATGTATAGGAAAATTTCATGACTTCATCTTTCCTGATGACTGCATAATATTCCATTGTGTATATATACAACCGTTTTTTTAACCATTCATCTGTTGAAGGGCATCTTGGTTGTTTCCAGAGTCTGGCTATTGTAAAATGAATATAGGTGTGAGGAAGGCAACAGTGCCACTTTTTTTTGTTTTGTTTTGTTTTGTTTTGGTTTTTGGGCCACACCCAGTGACGCTCAGGGGTTACTCCTGGCTATGCGCTCAGAAGTCGCTCCTGGCAGGCACGGGGGACCATATGGGAACTGGGGGATCGAACCGTGGTCCGTCCAAGGCTAGCGAGGTAAGGAAGGCACCTTACCTGCAGCGCCACCGCCCGGCCCCAACAGTGCCACTTTTAATATAATGGATATATTAATGTATCAAGGCACAGTCTTAACAGTAGAGTTGTAGTTTCTAGTATCTTAGTAGTAGTAGTAATAGTAGTAGTAGTAGTAGTAGTAGTAGTAGTAGTAGTAGTAGTATATAGAAATGAAATGAATGAAGTTACAATAATGAAAGACAAGTTTTCTTTTGAAGATCTCAAATTTATACTAAAATTATTTCTGAAAGAAATCAAAATAAATCAAATGTGACAAAGCAGATGTTTGGGCACATAGAGTGGAATTTTTCTTGTTCTGCTAGATTTGGGCTCTGGCTTTGGGGCATACACAGATGGGCCTAAAGGTCTGCTCTCAGCATGATACTGAGTATTGAACTCCGAGTTTCTACATGTTTCCTCAGCTTTAATTTTCCTTAGTTCTTTAATTTTTATTATTTGCTTATGTTTATAACACAGTACTTGTACACTATTTAATTTTTTGGGGGGGGGCACTCTTGGTGATGTCAGGGGTTACTCCTGGCTATGCGCTCAGAAATAGCTCCTGGCAGGGACCATATGGAACCCGGGGCTCAAACCCAGGTCCGTTCTGAGCAGCTGCGTGCCTGGCAAATGCCTTACCGCTGTGTTGTCGCTCTGACCCCTATTTAAACTTTTTCTATCTTTGCTAATCACCAAAGTTTTTAGCGTTAAGAAGAATTTCTAATATGTTGTGGAATAAATCACTTGTGATACTAATTACTATTTTCTCTTTTCCCAAATCATATTTCATCCAAGAATTAAATATAACAGTATAATTTGGGGGCTGGAGACACCTATATTTATACATCTATATATAAATAAATATATTTAAATATTTATATATGAAAAACCTATATTTTCTCCCAATATCTGTCTGCCACGGTTGATTCCTGAACCCTGAACCAGGAGTGCCCCAAACAAACAAAAAATAATAAAATAAATATAAATAAAATAAATATAACTTAATACTTAACGATGCTTATCTTAATGCAAAGAGTGTTGGATGGTCTAGTGTGGGTTATTATTGTTTAACTATTTGGCATCTTGTAATGATTCTGTAATGCTTCCTTTATTGTAAATAATGAACATGAGGCCTGGGTATGGCTCAGTGGTAAGACATGACTTGCATATATATGATTCTGGTTTGGATTCCTGCCTGACACTGGGGGGGGGGGGGGGAAACACAGCAACATGGATTAGAGGTTTAATCCTCCCAGCAGTGCTTCATCGACTGAACCATCCAATCTACACAAAATTTGGCTATACAGGGAGCTTTGTGATGCCAGGAATTGAACTTAGAGCTTTACCACTTTGACGATTCCAGGCCAGCATTAGAGAATCTAGGCAGAAATGTAGAAAAATTTAGCTAACCCTGAAAATTACATGGATATTTGAGTTGTTAAAACAGGGTGCAGAATTAAACAGTTCACCAGCCCAGGTAAGTGACTCAGAGCATGAAGGCATGCTTTGTATGTGAGAGTTCAGGGCTCAGTTCCTGCTTTACATGGTCATTGCTGCCAGGAGTGGCAACCTACACGACAAAAACAGATTGAATTTAAAGCATGATAGATTAAACTACCTATACATACTATGATTTTAATGATGTGTTCCACCTTTGCTATAACTATTATATTTACTTAGTTGACAGTCATTTTTTTTTATAATCCACAGTTATAAACATTTTTCATATGAGAATTTGTTTTCCTAGAACTTGGTCTTGAAAGTCACACTTGCCCAAGTTTGAATTCTAGCTTATGTATTTAACTATATTGATACTGGAGATATAACCTAAGCTCTCTGCCTCAATATCTTCATCTCTGAAATAGAAGCAAGTGTTACCAGCTTCATAGGTCTGTGGTGAAAGTTAAAACCTTAACTGTAATGTTTTAACAATCAATTTATGTTTTAACATGAAGAGTTCAGTGTTAGTTTTTGCTACCATTGCATAACTATGAAGGCAGATATAACTTTAAAACATTAGTTAGCTTTAACTAAATTGGTATTTAAATCTTAACTTTGGGGGAATGCCTTCCAAAATAATGCTTATGAGGTCCAGGGACTCCACTGGCCAACCAGATCAGTGGTTTGATGCAAGGTCACACCCACTTGTGTTCAGTGGATAATGTGGTACTGAGATTAAGCCCAAGAATTGAACCACTGTACTATCCCCTACCCTAAATTTAACAAGAAAGCCTCTATTGTTACTCTTTGTGATTCTGTTGTTTAATCCTGCCCTAGGGTTATACAATTCCATTAGACAAACGTCTGGCTGCTGATGGAAGAGGACTACAGACTGTTCACATCAATGAAAATTTTGCGAAACTGGCTGAAGCGCTCTACATTGCTGATCGGAAGGTTGGTCTGTTAGAATTTGTGTAATACTCTAAAACATTTGTAAGTTGTTACCTGTGACATTCTCAGATATAAGATAATGCCCTTTTTGGGCATCACCTTTCTGCCTGTGCTCAGTTGTAGACATAATCCAACGTTTTGGTGATCAGTTTCTTCACCCAATTCCTGAATATTTGTGACATATTTGTGGGTCATACAATTTAAGCAAATGGGCTGTGGCATCTGACAAGAACCATACCTGTCTTACATGTTCTGTATCAGGGCTAGACCACAAAGCCTGTAGACCGGATGCCCCCATACCTCCTCCTCCCACTCTTGAATCCCTGACTTATAGAATTGATTTGGGTCAGTAGTTTCAACAACTAATACGTCTACCCAAATAAAGTGTGTGATGTCTGTCAGGCAAGCTTTCTTTTCAGAGAGAAGAATTTTTGTTTTAATTAGCAGTAACTAATCTGAATTCTGAATAACTGCTCTTTCAAGCCTGACTTTATTTAGTCAGGGTGTTTTAATTTCTGGCTTTACTAACAGGCTCGTGAAGCAGTGGAAATGCGTGCTCAAGTCGAGAGGAAAATGGCTCAAAAAGAAAAGGAGAAACATGAAGAGAAGCTTAGAGAAATGGCCCAGAAAGCCAGGGAGAGAAGAGCTGGGATCAAAACTCATGTGGAGAAAGGTACAATTTACTCATTGCATCAATGAATTTATTTTATGAACAGGTCTTGTTTTAGAAATCCCTTATGTTACTGCAAACAAAGGTAATACAGACATTTGAATAAAATATAAAGAAAGAGTTAATATTGCAGTGCATGCCCTTGTTCAGTTTCCGGCACTGCATATCCTTTGGTGCTCAGGTAGCCCTGGAGGCTGCTGAATACCACTGATGTAACTGTGGTGATCGTCAGCATCTCAGAGCCTGAGTAGCCCTCATCCATTGTTCCTGGCATCTAACTGTACAGCCCACTTGGCTAAGTATTGCTGCATTGTCCTCCTGGCTCCCTGAGCACTGCTGAGGAAGCTGGTTGAGAGTGCAGTTAGTTTCTAAATGACAGCAAACCCTGATTTACATAGCTAAAACAGCAGAAAAGGAATATTTTAATGTGAGTCTTAAGTACCTATTCTATAAGTACTTAATTTATTGAGGGGAGAGGTTTTAGTCATACCTAGCGAGGGTGTCTGTGCTCAGGAATAAGCCCTGATGTTGTTAGGAGGACTTGGTATGATGGTAGAGATCAAATCAGAATTGGTCAAATACGGAGCAAGTGTTTTACCAGTTGTACTGTCTTTGTGGTCCCTATAAAGCTTTTTGTTTTGTTTTTTTGGACCATGTTCAGCATTACTCAGGAATTACTCCTGTCAGTGCTCTGGGGACCAGATGGGATGCCAGGAATCAAACCCAGGTCAGCTGCTTGCTAGGCAAATACCCTACCCACTGTGCTATGGCATTATTTTATTTTTTGGTTTTTGGGCTACGCCCTGTGGCCTTCAGGGATTGCTCCTGACTCTACACTCAGATATGGCTCCTGGCAGGGTCAGGGGACCATATGGGATGCTAGGGATCGAGCCCAGATTGGCTGCATGCAAGGCAAATGCCCTACCACTGTGCCATCACTCTGGCCCTATAGTATTTTGTTTTTTTTGGGTTTTGGTTTTTATTTTTTGGCCACATCCTACAACGCTCAGGGGTTACTCCTGGCTCTATGCACAGAAATCGCTCTTGGTAGCCTCAGAGACCATATAGTAGTATTTTAAATATCAAGTAAAACACTTTTTAAATTGCTTATTATACTACTGATGGGCTTGATTTTCTTTTATTTTAATTTTCTTAAAGCTTAGAAAACAGGCTCTTGGCCCCAGAGTATAGTGAGGAGAGGAAAGAAATAAAATGAAGGGAGAGAAAGACATCTGTGAAATAATGGGGGAAAGAATCAAGGGGATTCAGGTACATTGGTAGTGTTAAGGAAGGCCAGAACTAAATATCCAAACCACGGAGTTAACAACACTGAAATCATGAAACCCATTCTTGAGCAACAGAATTTGAAAAGTGGCTATTAAGATGGCAGGATGGAAGGGTGAGGTATAGGATGAACTTTGGGAACATTGGTGGAGGGAAGTTGACACAGGTGTTGGATTGTTCTAAAATTCAACTATAAATGACGTTCTAAATCAATGCTTTAAATAACAATTTAATTAATACTTTAAATAACAGTTTAATTATTTAGAAAATGTGGATTGAAAGACTTTAGGGGACTGGAGCTAGTACTTTTCATGCAGGAGCCCTGTGTTCTGAATACCAGGGGCAACCACAAGCACAGAAACAAGAATAACCTCTGAGCAATTCTTTGGTGTGGCCCAAAAATCAAAAGGAGAAATACTTAGGAAGAGAAGTGAGTCCTCCAACTGCATAATTTTGTTACTTCACGTG
>PVKC010039482.1:0-12537 GCA_004027635.1 Crocidura indochinensis | reverse complement strand
ACCATATGGGGCACCGGGATTCGAGCCGATGACCTTTTGCATGAAAGGCAAATGCTCTACCTCCATGCTATCTCCCGGGCCCAAGCATGTTTTTTAAATTAAATTATTATAGTAGGGGTTGCTTGTTTATAATGGTTTACACAGAGAACCCTTATCTTGGAAGAGCATTCTGTCTTGGAAAGACTGGAACATCTGGTCATCTAATCAAATTTAGGTCTCTTCACTACATCAAGACAGGTCTATTTCCATCCCTTGGAAATTCTACAATATCCCTTGTTCCTCCATGGGGCAAAACTGGAGCTGGCCCTCTGAAGCTGTCCTTTCTGAGCAAGAAAGGGGCGTGGAACGATGCTGGGATGTTGCAGGGCTAGTTTCCGGATAGAGGAGCTATTTGTCATCACCTCATTGGGGAGGCGTCTGGTTCCTAAATATTGCCTGCGATTTTGCTAAATGTATCTTAACAGGAGTGGTGTAAATGCTGTCAGAGATAGAGGGGAGAGTGATGGCACCACTCGGGATAATGAACTGCTTAGTTAAGATGAATCCCTCTCCACTCCCGATCCTGCTTCTCGATAGCTGCTGGGGAGGGGCCCCTGCATCGAGGCTGATTGGTGGCAAATTTAATGCCGAGAAAGACAGAGCTCCTCTTCAGCAGGATGCTGATTAATTGGTCGGTTTGCTTCCTGGAGATTTTGTTGTGGAGTTATGACGGGAACAGAGGTGGCGAGGTTGCCTTTACTTCTGGCCTCATAGTTGCCTGAGCTAACTCATAACTTTGGGTTGAAAGGAGCTGGGAGCCCCCAGTCAGTTTATCCCTCCTTTTACAGAGGAGGAAACTGAGACCTACAGAGGAAAAAGAGTTGATATGTCCCCAGTTCCCTTTTCCATCCTGGCAGTCTCCAGTTCACCTGGAGGGGCTGCTTCTGCACTTGGTCAGTGCATTCATGAAAATGTCCATATGGGCCAGACTCAGTCTCCCAGGCAAGGGGGTTCAGGAGTTCCCAAGTTCCTGTGCACAGAAGGGGGTGGAGTCATGGCCTTGCCCTCAGTCTGATGAGCTCCTAGACTGATGGCAGTCTCAGCCCTTGCCTTCTGAAAGAGCAATGATGGCATGTGTCCTTGGTGCTTCTGTAATTGCCATATGACACCAGGTGGGCAGACTCTTGGGGACTGAGCTGGCATCAATTAGTGGGTCCCTCTCACATCTGTGGTTGCATGTTGCAGGAGCATGGGGGGATGAGTTTGGGGAACATCGTAACATACAATAACATGTGTCTCTGTTCAAAGTGGCTTCTAATGTCCAGCAGGGCTCAGGCCTGGTGGGAGGGAGTCAGGTCTTATGTAGCAGTGAGCATTCCCTTTGAACATGTATCCCAGCATCTTGCTTGCTCCCCTGTCCCAGGTCTAACTCAACTCCTGTAGGTGCTGGAATAGGGTGGGGAGCAGGTTTGAGGGGCAAATGTGAGGAGACATTTCCCCCAGGTCCCAGTGTGGATATTTCCTGGCACTTCAGGCTGCTTGCTCCACAGCCTCTATATTGTGGGCCATCTTCTGCTAACCTGAACGTCTTCCTCAATTACCTACATGGGCCCCACATTGCTTTATTCTGGTTTTTTTTTCAACAGTGTCCGCAGTCTAGGGAGGACTCTCCCCTGACTCCTGCTTGCCTCTTGCTTCATTATCTATCTCTTAAACTTGATCCTGGGCTACTGGTCTGGTTGCCATCTCCCAGTGAGCACAAATGTCAGCCCAGTGAGGATAGAACCTGCCCATCCTGGTGGGTGAACCCCAGGTTTTTCCCACCATATTTTATACACAAAAGCTCCTTTAAAAGTTTTTTTACAATGCTAGGGCCTGGAAATGAGATATTGTCCAGTCCCAGGGGTGCTGTAGGCCACCTAAAATAGACCCAGCAGTACTCAAGGGCCATGGTGGATGGAACATGGGGTCTCGGGCATGAAAAGCAAGTACTTAAGCCCTTTGAGAGTCTCGCTCACCCCAACCCAATATTCTTTAAAACTCATTTTAGTTGAGGGTTGGAATCATGTTGCCTAAAACATTACTAGAAGCTGACTGTTCTCTCCTCTCTTTAGAAAGCACTGCCTCAAGACATCAGAATCACCCTCTTAAGCAAACACCACTCATTCTCTTCTCTTGGAGGCCAAATTTCCAGGTCTCCCTACTTGAAATGAATATATTCTGCTGTGCTCTCTATCGGCTATACTGAACTTATTTGTTGGTGCTTGTCTCTCAATCATTAATTACGAGCCTTCCACCACCCAGTTACTGCCCACATCAGTCACTTCCTGCCATCAGACATATAGGATTTCTTCAAGTGCTAATTCTACAAGAAGGCCCTTCATTCCACCCCTGCCTTGTCTCTCTGTGTGTGCCAGTGCCATTTGCCCATACCAGGGCCTAAGTCTGGCAGATATGTGAATTTTAGAGACCCCTTCTCTGGTTCCAGATCTCCTCAGTCATCTAGATGGAGGAAACCTAATTCTTAGTGAGTACTGATGGATGAACCACATTGGCAGTGCTCAGGGATTACTCTCAGTTGTACTTGGGGATCATTCCTGTCAGTGTTCAAGGAGTCAGGTGGAGCCAGGAATTGAACTGACGTTGTCCATGTGCAAGGCAAATGCATTTACCCCTGTACTTTAACCCTAATTCTTTCCTGTATCTTCAAAGATGAGACCTCCTTTCAGGGGAGTGAAGCCCCCTGGAAGAATGAGCAGGGTGGTTCTTCCAAGACAGGGAATGATAAAAGTTGTACCAGAAAGGCGGAGATGATTCTTTTTCTTCCCCTCCTCCTCCTCCATAGGGAGGCCTAGGCCTTTTCTTCAAAGACTGGAGCAGAGATCTGGGTTTTCTGAGTTCCAGGTTTGGCCCCAATCTGTATCATCCATCTGTGAGTTCTGGCAAGTTCCTGGGCATCTCCAATTCTCCATGGAAAGTGGAAAGAACAAAGTTTTTCTCTTCTAGTGTTGCCATGATGCTTCGGAAGTACTTATGCATAGGAAGTACTGGCATAGGTGTTCTAGGAGTAGCAGCTGCCATGGCCTCTCACTTCCTGGATCTCCTCCAGAGCAATGTAAAGCAGGGGAGGCCACCTTTGGGGCCCATAGAGGAAGGAAAGAGGAGAAAGAGTAGATGTTTGCATTTGGCTCCTTCATTGTTCTCTTAGATATCTTGGCCTTTGGGGCCCTGTGAGCATGACCTCTGTGTGTGAAATCTACATCTTGCTCCTTTCTTTACTTTGAGTCTTGGACCACTCAGGTAAGGTTTGACTCCAGCATCTAAATTGATTCTTTGGAAATAGATTTCTTCTTCCTGGCATGTTGTAACCATTATGTTACAGGCAGGGGTCAGGGCTTTGGGCTCAGTCTGCTCAGGTTGCCTGCACAATTGAAATCCATGAACCCACGCTGGTTGAACTTGTCGTTAAGACAATCCAACAGGATTGATCCATTAGATCGATGGCTAGACATCAGTAACAGGAAACAGATCAGATGAACCTGGACCATTAACCAAAACTAAACCAGTGTGGGTACCTAGCCCCCTAGAATTGGTTGATACAGGGGGGCAGAGGAGAGGCCAGAGACCTGTGCTTGCTAGAGTGTGAGATACAGGCAGCAGTGTTGTGCAGGGAATGGTGACCTGCATGTGTCCTGCACCCAAAAGCTGAGTGAAGAGTTCCTAGGAGACTGGTGCTTGCAAAGCATCAAGATTCCTTCCCAGGCCCTGAACTCCTCATTATTCTTCACCCCCTTGGCCATAGGTTGGATTTATGTTTCCTTTTAGGTTCCATGTGTGATGAGAGATTTGGGGGGTGAATAGTTGTCTCCCAAGATTTGGTCTTCCTCTGACTTGGTAATGATAGTGAGGAGGGCCTAAGGGGCTCCTGGAATACCCTCTCCTGATGGGGCTTCCACAGCCTCCTGTGATGGGTTCCTGTGACGTCGAGCTTAGGAGGGTTGGTTTGGAAGATTCAAGAAAACTTGGCACTGTTCTCTCACAGGAGAGCTAGATGGAAGTTCAGAGTTAGAACCTGAACCATGTCTCTAGGATCTCCTAAGAAAACAGTGGGAAACACCTCCAAAGGCCTGCCTGTCCTACATTCCCAGGAAAATTCCCCCAAGAAGGGCTTTGGGAAAGGGAAAGGTTGAGGCAAGGAGGGAGACAGGAAACGTATCTGTGAAGGAAATTAAAGTAGTGCCTCCCCTCTGGCCCACAATTCCTATTTCCATGACTATACCAGAACAACACCCCCTTGCAGTCACGTCTACACCCCCCCCCATTTCTAGGCACCCACTCAGTTCCTACCCTCATCCTTCATGGTGTCTTTCTTTCCTTCCTCAGCCTACCTGACAGTCAACATTGAACCCCTCCCACCCGTGGTGGCTGGTGATGCCGTGACCTTGAAGTGCAACTTCAAGACAGATGGCCGTATGCGAGAGATCGTGTGGTACCGGGTAAGTCACCTGCATGCCCACCACCAAATCTGAGAGCACAGTCCCCAAGACCCCCCCCTGCCAAGACCCTCCCTGGCTTTACTGTGGCCTCCCCCCTTCACCCTAACTAAAATGGCTTGTGCCATTCATCAATTCCCCACTTGCTGTTAAAACTCTGCTTTTCTACTATTTACTGGCCTCATTTGTGTCCCTAGTAAATCCCTCTGCTCTGAATACCCTGCATATACCAAAGACTGAGTTACCCAGTACATTACATACTCCAAATGCAGGGTAACAAGTAAGAAATGTCTAAGGATGGGATTTCAGATGTGAGGCTTTTGGTAAGATTTTTTTTTTGGCAGGGAAATGCAAAGTGCAGTATGCTTCCTGCCTTCTTGAAAATTAAATTGCAAAGATAGTCTGCCTCTTAATTTGATTACATAGAGGACTGACACCCTAAGTTTTGATCTGATGAGGGATGTTCTGCCAGAGACAAGCAGATGTCACCTGCCCAGGGCTCAGGTGTTGGCAAGAGTTGGGCCAGCTTTGGATCTGGGGCATCCATGTTGACCTTTCCCAGACACAAACTTTGATGTGTCTGACTGGTACACATCAGCCTGGTCTCCCTTTGCCACTGGGGAGCCAGGTCAACAGGACACTAGCCATAAGGACATACTTTGTCTGTTATGTGCTGAGAAGTATGCAGCACAGCACCACCATCTTGGGATGGGATTAGAACTTCTCCATTCCAGGATCTAAAACAAGGCTTGGCAAATTTTTTTCAGTGAAACCCAGATAGTAAATATTTCCCTCTCTAGGGACCATATGGTCTCAGTGGCAACCATTCAGCCCTGCTGTTGTAGTGCGAAAACAGCCACCAACACTTTGCCCAGGGAAGGGCATGTAGAAATCCAATCATCCTTTATTCATGGACACCTAAACCTGATTTTCTTATCCTGTTTATATGTCACAAAATTGTCTTCTTTGCTAAATCTTTTTCTTCCTCCAATTGTTAAAGTATTTTTTTAAAGAAAGGTTAAAAAGCACACAGACAAAAATTCTTAGCTCCCAGGTAATCCACCCATCAGGTTATATATAGGCTGAAGTGATCCACAGCTCATGATTTGCCACACCTTGATCGAAAATAGTAGTTTCCCAACCTTTCTAAATGCTGTTGCCTTCCTTCAATAGAACCAGTAGATAATACTGTAAAACTGCTGGATGGAACCAATGGAGGTTGAAAGAGAATGGTGGAATGCAGATGAATGGACACAGCTGAGCAGTCATACATCAAAAGCCAGTCCTTTTGCTCCTTTCAGCTGTGACATTTTCTGTTCGCATGCATGGAAACCTAGAGCCAGGGGTTCTCACTGTTTCCTCAGGACCCTGACTCAGAACAATTCTCTTCTATCTCCTTCTTGCTTGGAACCATCCTGTTCTTGCTCTTTGTTCCTTCTTGCATTTTTGGTCTTCAGTTCTTGATTGGCTCTACCCTTGGTGTTGAACTGGGTTCCTCTCAACCCAGGCCCATTGTTCTACCTCTTCACATCTAGCTAGGCACTTCCCTTCAGAATCAGCTTTGCTGTCTCTACCAGAGCTTTAGAAGTCTGAGGTGGGGAGAAGCGCCCACAGGTGTGAACCTGACATTTGGCACCCCGCAGGGTCCCTCGATTTTAGAAGAGGCTTCCATCCTAGATAGATCAACGGGCCTTGAGAAAGTTGAGGCATATGTTAAATAGTGCCATGAACTGAATCACTAAGAGGCGTATTTACATGATATGGGAGCCGCTTGGCTGACACACGCTGTGAGCATCTCATTAGCACCTGGCAGAAGGACTGGGATAAATTAACTCCAACTCACTGCTGACGATGATGACTACGAGGACAACGAAGGGACCAGCGCGCAGTTTTCCCTCAACCATTCTAGAAGAGATCACACAATGGGCAGTGAAAGGGCTGCTCAGCTGATGGACAGAAATATGGAGCCCACATGGGAAGAGGAATTGGGGCTACAGGTAGTGGGAGCTTGGACAGGCAATACCAGTTGGGTTCGTCATTGCTTGTTGTCTTAACCTCAAAGCTGTTTTCTTCATCTTGACTGGAAACAGAACATGACCTCAGATCAGTGAGGCAGGGAGGGCATGCAAGATGGAGTAGTTCCTGTGCCAGGTCAGGGGACAAACTTCCCAAAAGTCTCAGCACTAAGATTTCTGAAACTGGGGGTAGGAGGGAAAAATGTCCAGTTTACTGTTTCACTGGACTCTTGTCCACCTTTGCTGCTGTCCCCAAGGCTGGATACCACCTTCACCTCCCACCCCTTCCCTCAACCTCAGCCTGGGGCCACCCTTATTGCCTAAGAGTCACTTAATCTTCCTAGGGTGTCAGGCCTTGCGCATTGGGCTATGGTAGGCTGCGCTAATGAATTTATTTTACTTCATTTCACATCCTTTGACTGAGGGCCTCTGGAGCGGGGGTATGCAGATGTATGCAAATCAGATGCAAATAGCTCACTGGAGCCAAATGCTCTGCCCTTTTGCTTCTGTAGCTGGACGGGGTAGTGACTCAGCTGACTTGCAGCTCTCCTGGGGACCAAGGGAGACCATGTGTTCTTTGATGGAGAGGATGTGGCAAAGGATAGGAGGAAACTCCAGGCAAGTATCTCCACACTGCCAGTCTTGTCTGTGCCTGCTACATTCCCTTAACCGATCGCTTTCTTTCCCAAGGAGCCAGCTGAGCAGAGAGAGATAAGAGCTTACCAAGATGGGGCTTCCAGAGTCCAAGGCCTGGGACACAATAATGGGAACCCCAATCTCTTTCCTCAGCCATTACCCCCCAATCCATCTCTCTCAGGATCTTCCCTCCCCCAAGCAGAGAGCTGTCCCGTGGTTTGTTTTCTGTCTGAGTGTTTGTGTCCCTCCCCGGCTTCCTTTCCCCATCCTCCGTGAATGAGCTCACAGAGCCTGGCTTGGAAGGAAATGAATAGATTACACAGGCCGGGCCAGGGCTATGTCTCCAATCCCTTTAGAAGGGAAAATCAGAGCATTGTGATGAGGCCGCCACTGCCCGCTCAGCCCAGTGGGCACAAAATGGCCTAAAACATGTGTAAAGCCCAGCAGTCTCCCCTCTGGTCCTAAAGGCATTATCTTAGCAAAGGGGTCATCCTGCGCTTTCAGAAACATCGTGAATGGGTTAGATTCTCTGGAGAGACTGGAACAAGTGATAGCATTGTGTACAGAGCAGGACCTTCTCCTTGGTGTTAATAAGACCACTGGCTGAACATTCGGGAAGGTCTTGGCTTACTGACCTCATGGGGAGGGAAGTAGGAGGAGGTGGCAAGGGTTTGCACCTTAGACATTCCTCCCTCCCACCCCCAATTGGATCTATTTGCAGATGATGCTAAACCCTAGAAGAGACTCAAGAATATGTGATCAGAGCCCTCCTTCCCCCACCCTTACCCCCAGTCTATGCTGTCCATTATGGGAGTCATTTGTCCCAGGTGTTCATGTAAATTTAAGTTCAACTGAACCAAATGAAAATTGTCCTTTCTCAATCAGACCACTACCTGCAAGAACTCTCTAGACACCTGCAGCAAATGGCCACTCAAGTGGACAGAGCAGAACATTTAGAATGTGCTCTTGGACCCTCTGCTATAGACCTATGCTACCTTTTAACGTACGCCCCCACCCCCAGAGCATTCTGTAATTTCCTAACAAAGGGGATCACAGTGAATGCTCATGCTTCCAGTCCTCCAGGCAAATGTTAACTCTAAAGTGTGCTCCAGAGAAATGAATTGTATTTGTTTTGCAACCTGCCACCATTGGATTGTGTGTGGGTGGGTGGGAAGAAGGGTTCTCGCTCTTTCTTGAAAGGCACCTTTGAAAACATGTCGGCAGAGTTGTCAACCCCCGTGGTGCTGGGTGTCATAGTTGTCTGTCAAAACCCCGTTCAATGTCAACATATTTCTCAGCCTATTTCCCCATTTCTCCATGTTTTATCCACTGTGCCATGAAGTCGTTTCCCAGATTTGGGTTCCTCAAAGTCCATCTTCTCTGCTCAGATGGATAGCACTCCTTTCTTTTAAAAATATACAATGACTAGTAGAGTAGAGATGCAAGTTCATAGTTGACCAGTAAGAGGCAGATTGCCTTACTACCAAATTATCTTAGCCTTCAAGAGAAAAACAACAACAAAACTTGGTTCTAGAAAATGAATGAAAGCTAAAACCTTTACCTTCATCATCCCTACTTATGCCTACAACCGGGGATTCATTTACTCATTCAGTCAAGCCACTAATGACCAGCTTTTCGTAAATCTTTGCTATGTGTTCGGCATCAGATCAAATGCTTTACAGGCATTGCTGTGTTCATTTTCATGCTGGTATTGTGAGCATGTACTATGGTGTTTTTCAGATGAAGTATCAGAGGCTCTCCAAAGAGACATGCCTTAATTTAAGTTGTTTTTTTTTTTTTTTTCGAATATCTGCAGAAAATGCTAGCCTATCTTTCCTCCACTATTCCTCTTTGGGGTTCCGTACATTCCTTACCAAATCATGTCAAAATACTTTTGGCCAGTTGGGCTGTGAGCATATCAAGATCAAAGGCTATGTCTTTTCCCTGCTGTATCTGCAATGTCAGAAGCATAGTCACCTCATCAATATCTAAGTGAGCAAAGGAGAGGGTTGAGAATTCTGATTCACATAATGTTTGCACAGACTCTGCCCTGTCACCTACCTCTGACTCAGGTTGGGGATATGTGTGCAGCAAATAGCATCTATCTGTGTGGGAGTATAGATCCTGATATATTCATGGGGTCTTTGTGGAATATGGTGGGGGGAGAACATTTCTTATTAAGAAATACTGTCTAAACTCATTTAGTTGGAGGTCACCTGCCCAGCAGGCAAAGCCAAAGGTCTGTTTATATCATAGAAATCCATTAAACAGCCACAGAGAATCATGGGAATTTAACCTTTCGTGACAGTTTTTATCATCACTCCTTTGTTTTGTCTCTTTCCTTCACAATTTGTTCCCAAGAGCAGTACAGGGCCCAGGTTACAAGGCCACAAAAAAGAGAGCCATGGAGCAAGATAGAGAGAGAAGGAGATCTACAAACTATGATAACAGCCCCTCTTTCAGCGGTCCCTTATCTCGTCTCTGTCACCTTGCAGGGAATGTGTGTCTGGGTGTTTGTTCTATGGCAGAGACACCTTCTTTGTGAGGCTATGTGGGTGGGGTGAGCTCTTGCATTGGGGCTTTGCCTCTAAGTGTGGTATTTGGTAGCTACAGACCACTCAAAGAAAGAATGAAGGCTGTGGTCTGAGAAAGGTGAGACAAAAAGGTGCAATAGACATCAGAACACTTGCACTTGGGGGCAATTATCTTACCTTAGTGCATCCTACGAACATTATCTGCAGCCAGCTAGGGAAGCTCCCACATTGCCAGCTCGTAGGCAATCGTGTCTATATTCAACCAAGGCCCAAATTGTAATGATCAACAAATGGGAGATGACAACATAGTCAACAAATGATAGGCATTGTCTTCCCATGTTTCATAGGAGCACCAAGAAGGCAGAGAAGGAAATTACAGAACAAGAGAGGACAGTTCTTAGAGAGATTTACCAAGCTTGGATTATTTGAATTCCATCATGCCACCTCCATTCCTAAGGCAGGCAGGCAGAGATAGCACTTCAAGCCCGGGCACTCTTTGTTCCTGGGTGATTATACTGGTGAACTCACTGATTTCAGTTCTTGGAAATATCATCACAGTGCTAAACCATTTCAATGGATTTTAGCTCTCACTGCAGCAAGCAGTTATTTGAAAATGACTTTACTGGCATTGGCTCTCGCGTAGTCTAAGTCCTTGACAATGTTTTGTTGTCTCTAATAAAATAGAAAATGATGATCATAAGGGTACATCACAGTCTAAAGATATCAGAAGGGCAAGATGGCAAGTACACTCTTGGTGATGAATAGAAACTAGGCCTGTGTCCCAGAGAACTGAGCTAGACTGTTTCTTTCAATCTCTTTGGCTGGTGCCCAGACTGGTAGTCACTCAACCTCTGACCCATGTCCTGAGCAGGAACTCAGAGTTCGGGGGTGGGTGGGTTATAGCACAATGGTAAGGAATTTGCCTTGCATGCTGCTGATCTGGGACAGACCCAAGTTCTATCCCTGGCATCCCATATGGTCCCCCGAGTCTGCCAGGAGTGATACACTAAGCACCGCTGGGTATGGCCCCAAAACAAACAAACAAAACAAACAAATAATAAAGTTCTGTGGGGGTGAAGAAGGAAGGCCAAGATACCTTTTTCACTGGAGCTAAACCATCCCACTCCAGGTTTTATCTCCTAGCCCTGTCTCTTTGACGACACATGCTCCCTGACAAGTCTTGCCACACCAGTCACCAAAGGTAGCTGAATGCAAATATGCTAACACAAAAATAGGAATTAAGACCATGTTTCCAAGTCTTATTCCAGTGCAAGCTACCCTCCCCTACAGGTGTTTTTTTTTGTTTGTTTGTTTTGTTTTTTTTTTAGGTTTTTGGGCCACTCCCGGTGACGCTCAGGGGTTAATCCTGGCTATGCGCTCAGAAGTCGCTCCTGGCAGGCACGGGGGAACCATATGGGGAACCGGGGGATCGAACCAAGGTCCGTCCTAGGTTAGCGCAGGCACCTTACCTCCAGCGCCACTGCCTGGCCCCCCATACAGGTGCTTTCTATACCAGACCAGGCAGAGATCATACAGCCCCTCCTAGTGGGAGTGATGGGAGAAAGCTTAGTCTCCCCCTAGAGGCCAGATCATACATTGCATTAATTTTAGCCCCAATTGTTGGTTTTCCATGCAAGTTCAGGCGCAAAGGGGTCAAAGCTGCTGTTTCTGATGATTCCATAGAATCTACAGAGAGAGCTATAGAAATATACTGAAATATGTTGAACCTCATTCTGTGGTTACTGAATCAAAAGTTCCAGGATTGGAACCTCAGGGCCTTGGTGCTTTTAACCAGCTCTGTAGGTGATTGTAATATACTTGGCCCAGCCAGGAACTGCACCTGCCATTTGGGAAGCTCTGACAAAGAGAAATGCTCCACTCATTCATCCAACATTTATTCACCACATATTTACTGAGCCAGACGGTTCCAGGCGCTGGGAGTGCATCAAAGAACAAAACAATGAGAGCCTGAATTCATGGAGTTTACCTTGAGGAAAGAGTCAGGAAAGATCAACAAGAAAGGGCCTGAATATGAAAAGGATTGTCAGTAATAGAAACAGGCAGGGACCAGTGGATGGAGATGCACACAGGGGGCGGGGGCATGAAAAGACTCATGTAAGTGGAGATCTCAAAGGCAATAAGGACGCACCTTATGCCAAAGTGGGGGACTTGGAGCTTCACAAGTAGAAGAAGGAGGACCTTTGGTCAAGAGGAGCTTAAAAAGTGCGAAGAGAACCCCTTGAGGTCTGAATGGATGGAAGGAGGCATGTGAGAGGCAGACAGGATATAGATCCATATTACTCCCAGAGCATGGGCCTGTTGGAGGGTTTTAAGCAGGAAGGATAGGATTCATATCAGTGAAAGTCCACTTCTGGGTGGAGATTGGCTGATCTGAGGGGCAAGACTGGAAGCAGAGGACCAAGTCAAACAATTCAGGACAAGGGATCATAGTTTGGGCCAGCATTCTGGTGGTAGGGATGACTGGAGGCTAAGGAGTGCTACTTGTGGTAGCAGATAGTATAAAGGGTTTTCTGGAGTGTTGAAAGGATGAGAAAATGGGAAGATTCAGGTGACCCTCTCACTTCCAAGCTGGAACCACTGAGTGTGTGGGAACAATGTTGTTTGCTGAGCCTGAGAGGAAGGGGATAGAGGGTGTTAGGAGTGGTTCTCTGTATATCTCTTAAGTTCCCTGTGCTCCACAGTATGGAGAGGAAACTGTCAGCAGCACTGGAAGCAGGTGTGTCCCATGGTGGGCAATGCAACTGCAGGGGAGCTAAATTGATGGGGGTCATAGTAACTTTGTGTGCAATTACAGGGATCAGCTTTACTTTGTTCACTTATAGAAGGTCAATTTCCAGGAGAGTGCTGAATTGTTTTTTT
>PVKC010039481.1:0-12533 GCA_004027635.1 Crocidura indochinensis | reverse complement strand
AAGCTAGGCACAGAGGAGACCATCTATTCTAGCAGCCCCAAGGGAGAGGGAGGTGGATATGGGTGGTAGGATGGGAATGGAGGTGGAAGGAGGACAATTTGATATGGGAATCCCCCTGATTTTATGTTAATATGTACCTAAAATATTATTGTCAACAATATACAAAAAATAAAGAAATATTATTAATAAAAAAAATTCATTGTTATATATAAATAAGAATGTCTGGAAAAGGTTCTAGGAAGAGCTAAGAAGATCAATTTTGACTTAGCCCAAATCACTACTTGAAATAAGAATTGCACTAAAAAATTAAGTGTGCAATGAAACTGTCCACAATAAAGAATGACATTTAGAAACATCTATAGTCACTAAGGCAATTAATTGGCTTCTGTATTCTGAAAATAACCATTATAATTGTTCTAAGTAAGCCATGGCATCTATGTAACCTCATAATTTAGCAAATCCAGCTTCTTTAGCTCCTCATATGTTCAATTCATTTATATGCTTAACTTAAGTATTTGCTAATTAATGTAGTTCAAATACAAGTATCCTTATCTGTTTAACATTAACCTTACTTCTAAAACCCTGGTTTAGAAGGAACTTTGCCATATCTGAGATTCTTCTTTACAATCTAATGTGCATGTTATAGTCCAGAGTTTTATTGCTTTATTTAAAATGATATAGATACATTATATATTTAAAAGTAATGGTAACCAAATAATAGAGTCAATCATAATTTTAAATACTTTTAGTATTTTTCAGATAAGCTTTATCTTCCAAAATGAACCAGAACAATGGCCTCATGATATAATCAGTGTTCAGTTTCTTAAGCTATTCACCATTATCTCTTTTGAATCATATAACTCAAGAATGTTTATCACAAAAGTTTTTTAAAATTAGTTAAAGCTTCCTTCAAAATCACACTTCAATATAGTTATATTTTGAAACACAATAAGGTCCTAATCACATCTTGATTGGTACAGATTTATGCAAAGAGCTTATGTGAGAATTAATGGACATTAAGAAAGTAGCTCCATGCATATTGATATGTGATTATGTCTGAAGATATGTAAAGTCATCCACAGCTGGAAACATGCTAAAATAATAAGACTAGAGTTGGAAATGCAATTTTAATTATGAATTTCTTTTCTATATTTAGATAATACTAATGTTCATAAACTTGTATTAGAGATACATTATTTTAATTTAAATCTGCATTCTTTAAGATTTCTATCTAAAGGAAATTGAGAAAACACATCACTGACACATGTAATTGTTTCTACATTCAGAAAACTCCTGAGAGGTTTATACTTTCATCTCAAAGAGAAAAAGAGATACAATCACAATTAAATTTATGTGTCTAATTAAATTATGTAAGTAGGATTTAAGATGCATAATAATTGTTATCATAAAGCAATATGGGTTTATAGTATATTGAAACTCACTCACCTTACTATTATCCTAAGGCATTCTCTTCTTTTTTAACTAGTTTTAATTTTTATTTTAAAAGAAAAGCAATAATAAGTACTTTGCAAAGAATAATAGACCTACCCAAAGTCATTTACTTTTTGTGTCATAATTCTCTAATAAATATTATGGATGCTTTAACAAAATTTTGTTTCAAATAAAATAAAATACATAGAACTGGAATTTTAGAGACATGGATCAGGTAGTTTATAGAGCACATGAGTAGAGCCACATCTAGCAATAATCAGTAGGCACCCCTGGCTCTGCAGTCAGGAGTCATTTTTGACAGTCCAAGGAAGATGCCAGGGATCAAACCTAAAATGACTATGCAAGAAGTCCTTTACCCACTATACTATCTTTCCAGCCCTACAAGTGTGCATACTCTGAAGGCATATTCTTCATAAGAGAAAGAGAAAGGCAAATACTTAATTTTTTCACTTAAAAGCAAATGGGGGGGCAGGTTAAAACAAGCCCTTGCTCTCTTAATACAGTCCTAAATTTACTAAAGTTAGAGTGGGAAAGTAGTGGACATCCAATGGACTGTGGTGAAATTCTTTTGATACTTTAGTGTTGACTGTGGAATAGCAACATATATTTGAACAGGTATAAAATTGTGTACCTTAAAACATTTTCACTATTGAAAACAAACATTTGTCTGAAGCATAGAAAGGAAAATATACTCAGTAGTCTTCAGAAAGAAAAAAATCCTCTTTTTGATATCATAGCTTACAAAAGATCCCTAACTAATCGAGAAAAGAAATAAACATTTATTGATATTTAGATAATCATATAATAATATACTTTACCTAATTTAATCCTGTGAATGTACTTTATTATAGCATTATTTCCATCTTTAAGTTTACATAAAGGTATTGAACCTATACCATTTGTGAGGGAGTGTGATAGAAGAGGAGATTGTATCAACCCAACAGTGCTCAGTGGCTACTCCTGGCTCTTGGCCCAGAGGTCACTCCTCACATGCTCAGGGGAATGATGTGGTGCTGGAGCTCAAACTGGGGTTGACCAAATACCCGTGAATTGCCTTAACTCCCTGTACTATCTTTTAGCTCCTGCTCCCTTTGTGCTGATCTTAAAATAACTTCCCAAATTCTTTTCCAAAATGTAGTCTAATTTCCCTACAGTGTGTGCTAGACCTAATTAGTGACTTAGCAAGAGTTCATGGGTATGCTGGCCCATGTAGCAGAAAGCTGGCCATCTTGGGAGAAGGGAAGCCACGCCCCCACCCTGCTGAATTTACTCTGCTGCCTCCAGAATCACTGTTTACCTGATGGCCCCGCCTCATTCATTACCCTTCTATTATTTCCTTTGGGGATACCAATTTGACCAAATTTTAGATATGCCAGTCTGGGGGCTGATATCATCAGGGCTTTCTGGAGTGAGTGCAGGCACCATCCCTTCCCTCCGCCCCCATATCTTCCTACTTCTAGGAGGCCTGGCAGTTGAGTACAAGTCCCTAAAAGTTGTGGTACCAGTAATAGTGCTTTGAGTTTCTGGGCAACTTCATTTTTTTAATGCTGTCATCTTTATAGGAGCATACCAATTTAACAAAATAGACAATTAACAACAAGAGCTTACTAAACCTTCTGCCATTGTATCAATAACTTCATTGGAAATGGAATAATCTTTACAAATGTGCTCACTACTGTATCTTTTTCTTTCTTTTTAATGTTCTTTTCTTCTTTTTTATTTTTCTATTTTTTTTTCAATAATTTTGCTTTCACTTATCTGGAAACAAATGTATTATGGTCAACTGTGTCAAGTACATGATGCATTTTCTTTAAATAAAGTAAAAAACAAAAGAATATGCAAGTGTTGGTTTGTGCTTTCATTGGGCCTTTCTCCTTGCTCTCTTCTCCCCCTACACACATACCCTTTCTTTCTTTCTTTCTCTCTTTCTTTCTTTTATTTTGGTTTGGGGGTCACACCAAGTGGTGCTCAGAAGTCACTTCTTGCAGGCTGGGGGATGGGAGTGGGGGACCATATGGGATGCCAGGAAAAGTCCATCCTGTATTGGCCAAGTGCAAGGCAAACGCCTTACTGCTGTCCTATCACTCTGGCCCCCTCACACACCCTTTATTTTTCTGCATTTTCTGGGTAACACTAACTGTCATGTGCGATATGGTCAAATTATTTAGGCAGCCTGTACTAGTCAATTCTAGCTAATTAGCACTGATAAGAGGCTTCAACAACAGAAATTTATTTATAGAGACTGTTGTGATAGTATAGCAGGTAGGGTGTTTGCCTTACATGCAGCTGACCCAGATTCCATCTCCAGTATCCACATGATCTTCAGAGCCCACCAAGAATAATATCTAGGTATAGAGCCAGAAGTAACCTCTGAGAACCTTTAGGTGTGGCCCATAAACAAAAACAAAATTATTTTTCAATGTTTGAAATGATAGTTCAAAGTGCCATCTAATCAAGTCCTAGTGAGGGGTCTCTTAGCTACTTGTATCTGACTTCTCACTATGTCCTTAAGTGGTAGTAAGAAAATTATGGCGTTTCTCTTTTTTTTTTCTTCTTTTTTTTTTTTTTTTTGATTTTTAGGCCACATCCAGTGACGCTCAGGGGTTACTCCAGGCCATGCGCTCAGAAGTCACTCCTGGCTTGGGGGACCATATGGGAAACAGGGGGATCAAACCGCGGTCCGTCCTAGGCTAGCGCAGGCAAGGCAGGCACCTTACCTCCAGCGCCACTGCCCAGCCCCATGGTGTTTCTCTTATAAACACAGTGATCCTACTGATTTAAGGCCACACTCTTGTCATTTAATTTTATATTATATAACCTCCTCACAGGCCTTATTTCCAAAAGCAGTAAAGTATAGGTTAAAGACTCAGTGAATGAGTTTTCGGATAATATTTTCAGCCTGTAATTGGACCCCGTGGAAAAGTTCTCAAGTCCTCAAATAACTGCAGTCAAGTCAATGTTTTAAATGTACCTCATAAAATAACCTAGGTCAGAGTCACCTAACTAAATCTGGTCTGTCCTGAAATTTTTACTCTCAGAAACCATATACAAATACAAAACTGTTATTTGAAGGTTAAATATTGGGGAGACACAACAGGAAAAAATAAATAACAAAATAATTTGATAGCACTAATTATTGTTATCCTATAACTAGATCTCAAGGATTAGAAATTTGGTTTTTCTGCTTGTAGTTTCTCTTCTTCTTACTTCTTATGTAGTCCATACTACATCAAACTATTAAATAGTTTGGCTACTATTTAATATTATATACAAAAGTTAACAAATGAATTAATTACTTAAAATCAGGCTAAAATAATAAAATAAACAGTAAAATATTGATGTTATATTCCAGGATCTTAATATCAGAGATACATTTGGAGACCCATTTCTAATTGGCAAGAAATATAAGGGAAAGAAGAAATAAAGGGGACTACATCTGATTAAAAATATTATACAGAAAAGACTAAAGAAACAGTAGAGCAAATAGTACAATTTGCCTTGCACATGGCCAACACAGGTTTGATCTCCAGCAACCAGATGGTTCTGTAGGCCCTGCCATCTGTAATCCCTAATCATAGAGTCAGGAGTAGTAAGCCTTAAGAACAGAAAAGTGTGACCCCCCAAAAAAAATTTATAAAGAGATAAAACCTCCCCTCTCCCTAAAAAAAGGGGGGGTTGAATTTAGAACTTACAAAGATAGAGGACTGGAGTGATAGTATAACATATAGGTTATATGTCATATGATCATACTCAATTTTGCATTGTTCATTTGCATATTGTATTGTCATTTTGCATACAGCCAACTGGGATTTAATCCCTGGTATCCTAAATGGTCTCCCAAGTCCACCAGGAGAAATTTCTGAGTACAATGCCAGGAGTAAACCCTGAGAACCAGTTTGTGTGGCCCTAGATATTATAAAAGATAGTTTTAAATCATACATCTATCAAAGAGATTGATAACCAAAATATTGATTAGTTCAACTAAAAGCAAGTCAACATCAAAGAATATAAGGATGAATAGAGACTTCTCCAAAGAATATATACATATGACCCACATAAAAATGTTCAGTATCACTTGCTATTAATGAACTGCAAATAAAATAAAATCAATATGAAATATCACCTCATACCAATAAAAATTACCTATGCCATAAAAATTGGAAATATTATTGCTGGAAGCTGTGAAGCAATAGGAAACTTGTACACTGTTGTGTGAATGTAAATTGGTATAGTCTCTATGGAAAACAGTATGGCAATTCCTTTAAAATAATTAAAATGGAAATTATGCTTGATTCAGCAATATCTCTCCTAGGCATTAATCCAAGTAATATGAAAATAAAAATTAAAAAATATCTTGCACTCCTACATTTATAGCAACATTACTCATAATAGCTGAAACATGGAATCAATCTAAATGCCTATTTAAAGATGAATAAATAAAGAACCTTCAAAAATATGCTAGGCCAGGGATGTGAGTAAGTTATAGAGCACATGCTTTTCATGAGTGAGGTCTTTAAATCAATCACTGGGATACAATACACACATATACACTCACATATAGACATGGAAATAGTTTCTTTTTTAACAAAGTCACTTACATTTATTAGCTAAATAAAATAAGAGCATCAAATGCAATTCCTGATGGCTTTGCTCATATGTGAAATGTGAATAACTAGCAGACAAATTTGTAAAAAGAAGAAGAAAAGAAACTATTAGACATAGTGGTAACTATAATAATTACTCAAGGGAAAGGGAATTAGGAGTAGAAGAAATTGGCTAAAATTTGGAGCTGGGACAGAACACTGGAAAATGAGGTCAGTATGCTAAGTCTCATACATTATAGTGAAACAAAGATATGTTCCTGGCAGTGGGAAAGGCCCTGACTCATCTTATATCTGAATTTCAACTATGAAAGACTCTGTAAATTACAATTATTTCAATAAAATAAAATAAAATAATATGCACTTTAAATTCTATAGTGGACCAATGAGAAATCAAATTTTAAATGAGTCAGAGTAAGATCCTGAGATATGAATAGTAAAAGAAAACTGAGAACACATGAAAAATATCAACATTTTCATACTGAATTTGAATGATATCCTTTGTACAATGATAAATACATCCCTATTATTTACATTTTTCTTCTTCACTTTCTCTACCTGTTTCTTCTTGTTTATATATTCTAAATTTATTGCATATGTAATAGAACTCCAAATATATTGGTGAGACACTTCCTGCTCCCAACTAAATGGTAACTGTCCGGATATGAAGAAAACTTCCTCTCCTTGATTTTAGTCAGACTCACTATTACATGTAAATTAACTCTAGGTTATAAGGAATGACTATTAAAACTGAGAACACAAAATCAGAATCATTTATTGACATCATTATAGGAGACACTAAAATAATCTCTGTCACCCTAAATATAAAATAGTTTGAACAATTATAGTTTTTAGTGTGATCATGATCTAAAACAAATAATATAGATAACAGTATAAGAAAGTCTAACAAAAATTTCTGTTATATCAAATACATAACCAAATATTTAAAAGTAAAATGTATCTGCATGCAATATTCCTTAGGGTAATACAAAATGAGATATTTACCTAGCACAGAATTTTTCTTAGTTTTAGCCTTAAAATAATTTATTTCACTTGCCATTTCTTACTATATTTACCCATTTCATACTAGATTTTCAGAAGCAAGTCTTTATAACTCCAAAAAATAGAAGTTAGATAAACTTCCTACCTGATAGTTTTAGCAACCTTCACCTTCTCCTTAGACGAAAAGCAATTAGATGTTAATTGGAGGGTTGGAAGGAAAACCTGCTGATTTTCAGGCAAACTGGATATGTCGGGTTAGAAAGAGACTCATTGTTCTCATCGATTTAGATTGGACACCTGGTAAGCCCTTTAGAGGACCCTGTACCAATCTCAGAAAGAGCAAAATGGGCTCAAAATGACCAGCCAGATATACAAAATCATGACCATTTCATTTTCTGCCAATAGTTTTGTAAAATCTGCAGGCATAAAAAATGAAAGGTTTTATTGCTGGACAGATGGGCATGCACACCGGGCAGCCATAGAGCTGGCCCACACAAAAATGAATGAACAAGCCCTGATTTTCCTAACGCTACACTTGACGACACAGCATATTTCCTCACTGAGCAGTACAGCCTAGGGACTAGAAAGGACTCCTTTCTAATATTTTTCCGGATTATTAAATGTGAGCATCTAGAGAATTTTCATTTGCAATCAGCTAGCTTGACTTGCGTTTGGCAAACTTCCTCTCAGGATTCATTGTCCCACACATTCTCAGAGGCCTGAGGGAGGTGGGTCAAAAGGACTGTGTCCACAAAGCCATGATCTCTGCTATCTGTTCATACTAACTATGACAGCAGCTGAGTTACAGTCTTGACCCTCAATGTTGTTTTTATTTAACCAGATTCAAGCAAGGATTCCCAAATCCTAGGATAGGAAACATTATAAAGACAGTTTCTTTAGTCCATACTAACAACAGTTAGTAGGTTTGGCGGACTCAGGGGGCTTTTCATAAACAATACGTTAAGTAGTATTTTTAATAGTATACTCTGGGTTATAATCTATTTCCTAAAATATCAAAACAGTATCAAACCCAAAGCAATGTATCTTTAATAGTATAATTTCATACAGGGGCAATGAAAATAAAACTTTTGAAAATAATATATTAACAGCAACCTATTCAGTGTCACATGAAATCTGGCTGAGATGTTTGAATTTTTCATCTCCTTGACATATGAATGCAAAAAGTTTAAACTAATGACTTTTCTAATCCCTCTTCAAGGATATGTGCAGTGATGAAATGATAAATATTGAATAATTATATCAGTGGGAAGGTATGTATACCTGTTATAAATTTGCTGATATAAGATGTGAAATATAGTATACAAGTATAAATTTGAAATTTGTTTTATTATAAATTTCACAACCAATAATTCTTTTTTTTGGCTTTTGAGTCACACCCAGTGATGCTCAGGGGTTACTCCTGGCCATGTGCTCAGAAATCGCTCCTGACTTGGGGGACTATATAGGACACCAAAGGATTGAACCGTGGTCTGTCCTAGGCTAGCACATGCAAGGCATATGCCTTACGATTGCCTTTCTGGTCCCATACAACCAATAATTTTGGTAAATTTTTAATCACTACAAATTTTTATAATTTTTTGTTTGGGAATCCACACCCAGCAGTGTTTATGGAGTATTTCTGACTCTGTATTCACATATTACTCTGTCAGTGCTCAGAGCACTAACTATATAGGATGCCAGGAATCAAACACAGGTCTACTACATGCAAAGCAAGCACCCTGTCTGATGTAATACTATGCTTGTCCCCAATTTAGAGTGACTATATTGAGACTAATATAACAATAGTGTGACTATGTTGAGACTAAAAATGAGACTATGAATGTACAATTTATTAATATATAAAACAGTAAAAAAATCACTAAACTCATCAACAAATGGGTGCAGATGTAAGACAAAAATAGATTGGTAAGTAAAGCTAAATTAAAAAAGGAAAAGCATGATCAGGAACATTGCTACTCAATAACATGAGTAACATCTTGGCTAAATTTCTAATTGTAAATTCTAGGAGAAATCGTCCTCAATTTTAATGGAATATACAATTTACTAAGTTTAGCTATGATACATTTTAAGTTTAATCAATATTTAACATGTTCTCCATCACTTTTAAAATTTCACAAGACACTAAATGAATACTAATTTGCACTGTTTGCTTATTTTTATGGTATAAGGACTTCCATGTGTCTAATTTCAATCTATCAATATGACATCATTAAGGGTAAAGCTTGGAAAATATTTAAGTAATGTTTCTTTCACCAATAGTTTATGTATATAATCTTTTTGCTAGTTTTGGGGTCATAACGATGATGCTCAGGGGAGATCCTCAGGAGTTATTCCTGATGGACACTGGAGACTGAATCCAGTTTGGCTGAATGGAAGGCAAGTGCTTTACTTGCTGTATTATCACTCAAGACCCTAATGTACATAATCTTAAGAACAGAGATAATAGCTAAAAGAAATAAAATAAAAAACTAGTAACTTTAAGTATTTTATAATACTAAAATTAGTTATTAATTTACATAATTTAATTTTAATAATGGTTGTGTTTAAGAACTTGTTCACAAAATTTATGATAAACTGTCAATTAACTCTCATGAAGCAGTAAGAGCAATTGTTTAATGTAGGCTGCTAATGTATCTGTTAGAATAAGTAAGCAAAATAGATTGAAGAGCCCATACTACAAAAGGAAAGAGATTAAGACAAAAGGTAAGGGAAAATAGCTTATTTGCCTATGACTCTTCTCAACTATTTCTACTTCTTCTTTTTGATTGGTGGCATCTTACCAACAGAATCCTGCACACAAGGACAGAAATTGACTAATTGAAACTAGACCACAGTCACTGGCCATAGTGCGTTCTCTAAAAACCAAAAGGTTAGTGGCCTTCTTTTCTTTTTTCTTTAATTGGAATCATATGTTTACATTAGTACCAAGGTATATGGTATTAATGCACAAAGTTACTGAACGGCCCATGAGCCTCCATCACTGTTTTTGTGTCACCTCTAGTTGTCTTATTCTTTAACCCCTCTGTCAAGCTTTAGTAATCCACATTGCAATCTAAGGTAAATAATCCATTTTGTAATCATTATTTTATTTGCCTGGTTTTGTCTTTCTACATTCTACAGATGAGTGAGATCATCTGGTATTTGTGCTTTTCCCTCAGAATAATTTCACTTCTGAACAAGAACTGGGTATTGAAAGGATTTAAAGTGATATGCATGAGACCTCTTTAGTAACAGTATTGCAAAACACAATTCTACGAGGAAAAGAGAGAGAGAGAGAGAGAGAGTGTGTGTGTGTTTGTCACAGACACAAGCAGGGGAGAGGATGAGGAGTGGGAGAAAACTGGGGACATTGGTGGTGGAAAACGTGCATTGGTGAAGGGTTTTGGACATTGTATAACTGAAATTCAATCATGAACAATCTTGTAAATAAGGAATTGAGGTCACACACAAAAATAAATTAAAATTTTAGAAGAATAAAAACCGTGGACTTTTGCTTGCTACCAGATTTGGTTCCTGAGAAATCCTCCACTTGAAGACACTTCCTGATATGGGACTGCTGGGAGTCATCTTCCCTAGACTCCACAAAACCAAATCACAGGTTGAACCTGTGTCCCAGATTTTATCCCTCCCCCAACTATTTCAAAAGGTTTAAAGAGGACATATAAATTTCCTTTGAATATTTCTTTTAGATATACTCCTTTAATAGGCATAAATAAACGTTATCGAGTATCTTCTTATGCAATGGCAATTTCCCCTGTCCTTGGGTTTCCATTCAATACAAATCTCTGTTCAGAGTTCATGTAAACAAAAGGCTCTGGAGACTGTGGTCTTGACACCTCGGCCCCCCACATGCACTAGTAATTCTCTGTGGCATCGTCCCTTTTTACATAGGCACATTAAAATGGGAAAAATTAACAGATGCAAACAAGTTCTTATCTAATACACATGGAAACACAAAAATTTTTATACTGCTGTGGAACCTTACACCTTAAACACTTGGCATAATGACTTGGCTTAGACTCCAGTTGTTTGGGCATTGACCATCCACCCCTGAACCAAGGATGCCACTTAAGGAAACAAATCTGGTTTCCCACATCAGCACCAAGAACATAAATTCTACCAAGGAAGGCCCCACTTACCACCATGGCCCTGACTTACTCCAAAGACAGTTCTTATATGACCCTGACAACTGGGCAATAACAATAGTCTGCTTTTAGAGCAAGATTCTCTGCAATGCTAATTGATGGGGAGACAGAACCAGAAGGCACAAACCACCCCGTCTTCGACACAGGACCTGTACAGAAGAAACCAGGATCTATAACTATAGAAACCTGACAGCAACAACTGTGAGACTGAAGAGCCGACCACCAAGAATGACTAGGGGGTTGGACAATAGAGTATGCCTGGAGTCTTGAGTTGGTCTTATGCCAAAATACTTCAGGGATAAGATCTCCTGTTTTTTTTAGGGCAAAGGTCTTCCTTTCTGATTTCTTTCATATTTTACTGTGCCTACACAAACAATGCACACACATACACATACATTTTTTAGTGTATCTCCCATCTCTAAAGAAAAAAAAAGGGACCATACTAAACCTTCAGCTATTGTATTAATGATTTCATTGGTGAGACAACAATTTTCACATATACAACTGCTAATGAACTCTCTCCCCTTCTTTTTCCACTGTATATTTTAATTCTCTATTCTCTTTCTATTTCTTAATAACTTCGCTTTCTGTCAGCCTAAAACAAATGTATTATGATCATTTATGTCAACTATGCAATATACTTTCTTTAAATAAATTTAAAAAATTTGGTTAGCCTTATACCCTCCAGTTGCATCTACATTGCAGCAAATTGCATGATTACATTTTCTTTTAGCCCTACATACTATTTCATTGTGATATATATGCATGCATATATATACATGAATATATAGATAAAACAAAAATTTTTATCCATTTATTCATCATTGGATATTTTGGGAGTTTCCATATCCTGGCTATTATATTAACTACTGCAATGAACCTAGGTATACATACATCTTTTTAAATTAACTTTGTTTGTTTGTTTTTGGGTCACACCCAGTGGTGCTCAGGGTTACTGCTGACTTGCACTCAGAAATCGCTCAGGGACCATATGGGTTGCCAGGAATCGAACCCATGTCAGTCCTGGATAGGCCTCATGTAAGGCAAATGTCTTACTGTTTTGCTATCTTTCTAGCCCCAATAAATTAGCATTTTAATATTTGGAGATCAATTGCAATAAATTAATCATTAGGTCATATTAATGTTCTATTTTTACTTTATAGTAAGTTTCCAAACTCTTTTTCGTAGAGGCTGACAGAGAAGACATTTCCAACCTAAAATGAATGAGGCTTCCTATCTACCACATCCCTGCCTACACTGGTTATTTCTGGTCTTTTTGATTTATTTCATTCTCATAAGAATAAGATATCTC
>PVKC010039480.1:0-12538 GCA_004027635.1 Crocidura indochinensis | reverse complement strand
CTTTATTATCACTCCCCGTCCCCTCCCTTCCCTTCCTTTCCTTTTTCTTTTTTCTCCTTCCTCCTCCTCTTTCTACTCCACTTCCTTCTCCTCTTCCTCCTCACTCTCTTCCTCCTCCTCTCTTCCTCTTCTTGTCGCAGTCAGTGATGCTCAGAAGTTATTGCTAATTCTCCACTGAGGTATAACTACTAGCTATGCTTGGGTGATCATATGGAATCTGGCGATCGAACCTGGGTTGGCCACATACTAAGCAGGTACCTTAACTTCTGTGCTTTTTCTCCAGCACTTTACTTCTTTTTTCTTTGTTTATGCGTCACATTTAGTGATGCTCAAGGCTTATTCCTGAACCTACGGATCTGGGATCTTTTTGGTTGAACTTGAGGAACCATATGAGGTAACAGGGGTGGGTTGAACCCACATCATCTAGGTGAAAGACAAGTACCTAAAGCCACTCTACTATTCCCCAACCCTACAAGTGAGTATTTTAAATCTCATCCATATGAGATTTAGCCAGTCAAAGGGACAAGGACATGATGATGGGTCAGTGATAGGGAGCACTTAAAGGGGGAAAGGACACAGAACAGGTGTCTTCTTCTTTAACCCTACACTAGCAGTCTCCTTTGGTCCCTCATTTGTGGGGGGGTCAATGGCAGGAAAGCAGCAATTCACAGGTTTTTGTCACTAAGAGTCAGGAGAGTCAAAGGGACAGAACAATAAGCATGTGCAAAACAGAGAGCAACAGCAACAAACCAGAGGTCCATGGAAGTATAGTGGTGAGATCAGTGGAAGATGTGTGATAGTGCTAGGACATCAAGGGACAGGCTCATAGAGACCATGAAACACACAGGAAAAATGGTTTCTTGAGCAGACCAGGATTACATATGCATGACTTCGGGGAAACTCCAAATTACTTTCCTTCTTAAAGCTGTGAGATAATGATCACTTCATAGAATTTGCATGCAAATTCTACATAAAATTTAACAGCTTATTTTACATATCTAATTCAAGGACCCACAATAGGGAACACTGTTTTATGGTAATACATTCATTCATGTATGTGGCTATAAATATGCGATACATATTTTAATAAATGTCTATCATGTTAATTTTGGGGGTTAGTTTTCACATATTGGGTTTTCCAATGAATCTAAAGTGAATGAAGGAAAAAACAATTCCATTTATATCTCTATCATGTTGTGGTTATTAAGCATTGAAAACTCTTGTTGATAAAATTAATTAAACATTTTATTTTAAGTAAATTCAGTGTTTAATTTGCTACAAATCTACTAAACAAATTGTTGTTGCAATATATATAACTAAAAAAAAACAAGGTTTCTCCACCAAACATGAAAATAAACATTTTGTTTCATTATCTTCTGCATATATATATAACATGTTATATATTGGGTTTTAATGATTCTTTAAAATATAAACACTGCAAGACATTATAGCACATATTTTTGAAAGCCACAAGGAGATTTATCACAAGTACGTACTAAAAGACATATTTCAAAAGCCACAAGTTGGATTTCTCCAGTTATTCTACGATGCAATGGACTGTGAAATACCAAGTGAGCATCACGACTGCTGCTTCGTGGCTCCCAGTTCCACAGAGATCTTACTGTCAATAGCCAGACTCAGGGCCCGCTCATAGCTCTTCAGGGCCTTATCTGTTTCTCCATTCTGCTTCTGCACGAAACCAAGGAGACTCAAGCCTTCCACATCAGATTCATTTTTCCGGAGTTTCTTTAAGGCATGCTTCTCCAAAGTTCTGAGACTTTGATCTCTTAAATAAGATGACTCCTCTATTTTTACTGTTTTTAAAAAATGGATAATTGCATTTACTTCAGATTTCATCTGGAATTCCTGAAATCTTCCATAGTGGTAATGTAATTGTTGTTGTTCTTCTTTTGTGAGTGATTCCATAGGTAAATGTAACGCTTTTTGGTAAGTATCTTCAGCTTTGCTGTACTCGCCTATTTCTACGTAAATTTCTGCTAAATGTCTATATGCAGGTATAAAAGTAGGTTTGTATTTCAAAGCCAATTCCAAATGAGTAATAGCTAACTTTGCCATTTCTGCAATATCTTCTTGATTCTGCTCTCTGCACTGCCTGCGTGAGCCCTTTTGCTGTTGGAACATTTGTCCTTTGATGCAAAGCCCTATCTGGTGATGCAGGAAGGCAGAGGTGGGGGTGTCCTTCAAGGCCCTTTCCAAGAGCTCAAGAGCTTTCTCCGGAGAGCCCTTTTGTCGATAAAACTTGGCTGCATACCGAAGGATATAGGTATGTGAGGACTTGCTGGCCAGTGCTTCTTCAATGTACTGTTCTCCTTCATCCTCTCGTCCTACATTCTGAAGACACAGCCCAAGAAGAACTTTAACATACATGTTTTCTGGGTCTAATTGAATGGCTCGTTTTAGAGGATACAGTCTATTTCCTGTTCTCTTGATTTTGTTCAGGCGGTATGTTATAATTGCATACCCAGCGTTGCATTCACGGTTTTCAGGGTCTGATTCCACAGCCCTTTCAAAGCAAGCCTGGGCCCGTTCATAATTAAGTCCTCCACATTTCATCAAGGCCCACCCTTCCTCACAGTCCAGCTCAGGACACTCTATTCTGTGGCTGAACGGACTTGCCAACTTCTTGCATGTCTTCTCTACCTTGTCCAGGTAAGTTTGGGCTTCTGCCAGCCTGCCCATGTGGTAGTAAAGCCAGGCATAGTTGCCCCAGGTGACCAGACCTTTCACATCTGCTTGGTCAGCGTATTCTTGCTGGATAAAGTTTTCAGCTTCTTTCAAGCTCTCCAGGGCTTCCTGGTTCTTGCCTTCCAGTTATTTCACATAGGCCAGCAGGTTGCCCATTGCTGTTTTGCATGGGTTGTCTAGGAATTCTGTCTGATCAATGACCCTATTTTCTAGATCAGGCATTTGGATGTTGTCAAATTTCAAGTCCCACGTAAAGTGGCATTTCAGTTGGAGCAGGTGCTCTCTGATGAGATTGGCATTGGGTTGGTCACTGTAAAAATAGACAAGAATTTGAAGTTTTAAAGATGAACTCAGTCTACTAAATGTTACTTTAAATATTTTAATATTGCGCCTAACCTTACTCAAATACACTCTTTATTATCTGTTATGACCTAGGATATTTTGTTCATGTCATTTGGACAAGAGAGAAGAATGACAACAAAAACCCTGAGGAAACGCCAATTATTTCCTGTTGTTAGCAGGGAGGTAGGTGAAGGTTATTTTATTTTTATAATTTCATAATTTTTTTTTTTTTGGTTTTTGGGCCACACATGGTGATGCTCAGGGGTTACTCCTGACTATGCGCTCAGAAGTCGCTCCTGGCTTGGAGGACCATATGGGAAACCGGGGGATCAAACCGCGGTCCGTCCTAGGCTAGCGCACGCAAGGCAGGCACCTTACCTCCAGTGCCACTGCCCAGCCCCCATAATTTCATAATTTAATGAACTAATGACTTTTTTTCATATACACATACTTGTCACTAATACATTGCTACCACCTTTCCTTTTTCCCCCTTTCTCCCCTTTCTTTTACTTTGTTGTTGTGTTTTGTTGTTGCTGTGATGACCAAGGGTTGAACACACATTTATTGCATTGGGCAAGGGATTGCACTCTTATTGTGACACCAGTAATCACAAACAGCAGTAGTAGTGGTGCTGGGCTGGCACCTACCATGTGAACATTATCAAGGATCAAACACAACCCCATTCTTTGCTCAGTGTTTGCTTTTTTTCTTGATATGGGAAATATGTAAAATTTGGGTTGTTCTCAGGTTACTATCTATAATCAGTGGTAGGTGGGGGAGGGTTGACTAGAGTTAGTGTGGAGTATCTGCAGCATAAATCTTCTACAGACAAAGACTGCTAGGAAACACACATCCCTGTTTTTTGAGAGATACAAATAAAATCTCCAGTGACATTCCACTACCTACTATCAACAATGGGAGAAAACATTACAAGCATTGATCAGCACAGAGAGAAAAGGACTTTAGTGTACTGTAGGTGTGAATGTTCACTGCAGAAACCACTATAGAAAGCAGTATCAGACTTCCTCAAAAATTCAAATATAACTGTCACATAATTCAGAAATTCCCCTTCTGGGTTACATCCAAGGGAAATACAAAAATGATCTCTGCACTCTGCTGCTCTGGCAACATTTTCCACAGAGTTAAACTACTGTATTTGCCGGCATATAAGAGGACTGGGCATATAAGATGACCCCTTAATATTTCCACTCAAAATACAGTGTTTGTTTTTTACAGCCATATAAGACTACACCCTCTTCCGCACACCTTCCACACACCAAATATAAGGTAAAACAATATCAGATTTTATTTCAACATTTTAATGTATATTCAAATGCTTATGACATGCAGGAAACTTTCACAAAGCCATATGCAATCAAACATACACAGAAGGCCTAAGAATAGGCCACAGGAAAAAAGCCCCCCACTTTCCACAGACCCTTGCTTTTATGCCCCAGAATCAGGTCCCACCCACTGGTGGGATCAGGTACCATCCAATGGTGGGAGCAGAATCAGGTACCACCCTAGAGTGGGAGAAGAATGCCAGGTCACACCCTAGGGTAGGGCACAATCACCCATTAGGGACGTTCAGTAACATAATAATTCCATCAAAATGTTTGCATACACAACAGTGCGCAAGTGTGAGCTCTTCAACATTCTAACAGGCACCATAATAGCACAAAATCACAAATCTGCAATGTATATGTAAAGAAATATACGGTAACCTGAATTTACCACACTCACATAATCACACATAGCCGATCATATACCCAATATGATATTACAATTCTCGATTTTGTGCTATCATACTAGGTGTTTGGTCAGCTGTGTGCAATTTTGCGAGTATGGTAAAATCGCATAACAGCCGAGCACACACCCAGAGCGCTGCTGATAACTGAACAGCATGTGGAATGAAGTGGGCAGGCATCAGGAGGCCACTATGGCACGGGGCAAGCACAATGGGCAGTCTATCTGAAGTGTACCTGGCTTATAAGATGACCCCCCACTTGGAGGCATATTTTTCAGGGCCAAAAATATCGTCTTATACGTCGCCCAAAATGGTATGTGTCCCTTGATAGATGAATGGATAGAGTGATGACATGTGATTATATATGCATATGTAATGGAATATTACTCAACCTGAAGAGAAAAGAAGGCAGTCCTGACATTTGTGAAAAATCGATGGACCCTAAGGACATTAAGTCAATTTAAATATGTCAGAGAAAACAATATCTATAGGGTATTAGATAGATACACAATCAAAGAAAAGAAAAAAAGAAAAATTCATAGAGTTGAAGAGTTACTTTTAATGATTGGTGCGAAAAATAGAGAGAGGTTTGCAATCAGGTGCAAACTGTTAGCCAGAAGATAAATTCAAACGCTCTAATGTAAAACATGTTGACTATGCTTCACACCACTGTATATTTTTATATATTATGTGCAAATTTATATGTTATGTGTACTATGTTATTGACATTTGTTGGGAATAATAATCAAATGTGTCCATGAAAATACATACATGTATCCATATCTTATGTGATAGATGTCTTAAGTGGTATATGTATTAAGTGCCTAAAGATAAGGACTAATTTTATATATTTAAAATTACCATGAGGTATACTTTAATATGTTGCAGTTTTATGCCAAATATAATAATAAAGTTGACATTACATAATTGTCTTTTCTAAAATTAAAATTACTATCTAATATTAAATATTTACCTTAACCCAATAATCCTTTTTGTATTTCCTTGGTTGCATAAAATACTTTATTTTTATTCTTTGTTAATTTTTTCACTTTTAATAATTATGTATGTGCATTAAGGCATTCATTTGTAAAAGAAAAAAAACTTTTTTTTTTTTTTTGGTTTTTGGGTCACACCCAGCAGCGCTCAGGGGTTACTCCTGGCTCTATGCTCAGAAATCGCTCCTAGCAGGATTTGGGGACTATATGGGGTGCTGAGATTCAAAACACCACCCTTCTGCATGCAAGGCAAACACCCTCTCTCCATGCTATCTCTATGGCCCCAAAGAAAGAAATCTTTACAAGTAAATATAATGCAAATATTCATTTAAAAATTACTAATTTATTTTATTTTTTCAGTTCTTTTCTATATAAGAAATCTAGACTATTGCTTGCTTTTCTTATTTTTAAAAAATTTTTATCAGACCATTTAATATATTATTACTGGTACCAATATATAGTTCAAAGGGCTGCTGTCTGTGCCAGAGATTTGAATTCACACCCCAGTATTTCATGCCTCCTTGTATTCCTTCATGTGTGACCACAGTGCCATAAGCACCTGGATTGTTGCCACATTTCCATCAGGATTTTAATCAAAGCAATTACAGAGCTTGAATCTTGAACTGTCCAAAAGACCCTTAGCAAGTGGAGGGAGAAGTTTTCAAAGTAGTTTCTGGGTGCCACTGATGCTCTATTGATGCCCCATTTACTTTTGTGGAGGATCAGCTGAAATAAGGCTCATTTTTTTTGGCCAGGGTAGACACCCACAGGAGCCCCTTGCTCCAAAAACTGAGCCTGTGCAGGAACTCTTTAGAACAGTACTGCTTACACTTTGATCTGCAGAGGCAGCTAACCACTTGCCCAGTCACTTGCTACATGTAGTCTTAAAGGTAATCTATGATATACAGATATTAACTTATTATGATCCTATTTATAATTAACTTAAATTAATTTATAATGATAGACACCTGAAACTACATAATATTGGGAGGCAATGTTACTTCTATTAAAAAGTAAAAAGAAAAAAAAATACATGTCTGTGCTACTGCCTTTCTTTGCAGGGAGCATAGGTTGGTGTTGAAGCCCCACTCTCAGCTGAGCTGAGGGATCACTCTCAGCAGTACTCTGGAACTATATGCAGAGCCTGGGATCAAACCAGAGTTGACAGTAGGCACAGAAAGTGTCCTTTCCCTGTCCCAAGAAATGGGCTATCTTTCTGGCCTGAGATACTGTCTATCTAACAGTCTCTCAGCGGTATTGGTTCAAACTAGACTAAAAAAAACAAGATTCCAATAAGACTTTACTTTGGGACAATGATTTACAATAGCTACTTTTTTATTCTAAAGTATCCTATAAATAGGCAAGCCTCACTTAATGTCAACATCCCGTTTATTTATCCATTTCTCTTCTCTAGGTTTCTGTCACTCATTTTACATACAACCATGCAGGATGGATTTGGTGTGGGGGTACCCATGATTCTTGTTTAATATTTTTTCCTAGACTTTATTTCTGATCTGTTCAATTGGGATTTCAGAATTCTGGGATAGTTGCTTGCAGGCTGATAGAGGACACAGATTGGGTCGGGGTACAGGGTACCTGGCTGATAGTTTGATACTCTCCTTTTTTACCCTTCACAGGAAAGTCTAGTAGGTCAATGGGAAAGTTTGGGTAAATATATTTCTAAATCTAAAGAAACTTTGCAAGGAAAAGGATACCTCATTGAGAGGAAACTTGCCACTGTTGGTGGGGGCTGGACTGGAATGTCAGGGGAAGGGTACAATCTGGTTTTGTGGGGGGGAGTTGTCACTCTGGATAACAGAATGGTGAAAGGAGATTTAAAGTGCTTACCATACATTCCATAAAGAGTGCAGTTAGAGAAATAACTACACCAACAACTATCATGGCGATAATTAATGAGTGAGAGAAGTAGAATGCCTGTCTTGAAGATAGGCAGGGATAGAGGAGCAGGGAGATGGGGGGCATTGGTGGTGGGAATGTTGTACTGGTGAAGGGGGTATATTTTTTATGACTGAAACCCAACAACAATTATGTTTGTAATCATGGTACTTAAATAAATATATTATTTAAACAAAATTTTATCTCTAACATTAAAAATGTGCTTACCTAGTATGCATGGTGGCTAGAGTTAATCTTATGCCAGAAAACTTCACAGTTAAAGCCTCCTTGCATTCAGGTCAAGGTTTTTCCTTTCTACGTCCCCCATATTTTGCTGTGCCTATGCAAACAATTGCCACTCGAATATCATTTTGGCTGTGCTCCTTTGACTATTATCCTTATAGTCTTCCTATTTTTAATAACTTTGTTCTTCCTGAAATAATGTACTATGATCAATTGTGCCAACTATGTGATATACGTTCTTCAAATAAATTTAAAAAATTGTCAAAAGCAGACTAATATAATAGTATTAAACTTCAGATTGAGAAATCCCAAGTTCTATCACTTAAACTTTTGAGGTTACCTTAAATTAACATGTATGTGCATGGAACTGTTAAAAATACTATGCCTTCAATGATAAAGGAGTTACATATATTTTGTGGCTTTAGATTGCTTTGTGTACTGCTAATAAATATTATAATGTATTACAATCTAAGGACTTGAGAAACAAAGTTATTGTGCATGTGTTTTGTCTTTTTTCTTAATGTTTTTTGGCTGAAAGTTCAACATTAAGGTATCAGCAAGGGGATTTCTTCTGAGAATTCTGTTTATGGGTGATTCTTCGCTACAATTTCACCTTGTCCTCTTTCTTTCATCTTTGTTTTCATAAAAAAAAGTGCTTACCATAGATGCCGGATTGGGGGAGGCAGGTGGGTAACTGGGGACATAGTTATAAGAAAGAAATGGTGTTAAAACACTGTGTGCCTAAACTCAAACGTAAATAACTTTGTATCTTTATAATTTATAGTAATAAATTGCCAGAGACCAAACCCTAATATGGAATTCAGCAGGACAAACTAGTCTTGAGTGGCCGGAGTACATAACATAAGGCATTGGCTAGCCCCAGAGCCCAAAGAAATACCACAGTGTCCTATCAGTCAAACATTCCAGGAAGCTTGTGACATCCTTGAAACTTCACTATCCTTGAGATGTTCCTGTGCTCCTTATGTAAAGATGGCATGCAAAGATTACCCATGTATGGCATGCAAAGATGACCTCTGTAATGCAGGCTGTTTCATCCTTTTTTCTCTTCACCCCTGTATAATCGTGCTTAAAAGGAGCCTGAACCAATCTATAAACCGGGACCTTGACAAGGCACTTTACTTGGTCTCCTTCTCTTCTTTCCTCCCATTCTATTTCAGGCTGGAACCCCTCTACACCCGCGAATAACCTGTCCTGCTGGCCAGGACAATAAATCACAAATAAAATGTAAAAGTTCACATTTTTTAAAATAACCACCATCACAATGGAAGCCTCAAATATCTGATTTAAACTTTCCAAATATGAGAAATCAAAGAAGCAGTTTTTCTCCTCGAGCCACAGACCTCATGACCAGGTTTTGCTTGCAAGAGCTGAAGCATACTGGCATTGTGGACTCTCAATAAGTTGCTCTTGTCCCCAAGTGCCACCAGTCTGTGTTGCTAGAATTTCTTTCTTCAGTGTATAGGTTTCCTCATTGGACTTTCTAAATCACAAAGAGTCACAGAAAGTAACATGCAGGTGTTGAGGGCAGAGAGATGGCTAGATGGCGAATACTATCTACAGGCATGTATAAGGGCCCAAGTTTGATCTCTGCCCAAGTTTGATCATGCAACCTGCATGATCAGGTATGATACTGGTGTTTAGTCTGATGTCTAAGGCTGATGCTGCAAGCTATTTCTAACTGCATTGCAGCCAGGGGTGCATAAGCAACAACACTAAAGGGTGAGACTCTGGGGAAACACCACAACTAAAAAAAGATTCAAGCACCACTACCAAAAGTGTGACTTTCTGGCAAGTATGTAACACAACTTAAAAATACAACTTAAAGAGAACCGCAAAATCACAAAACTCCCAGTGAGAAGCATACCCATCTGCCACTCCAGGCACCACCATCAAATGTGTGAGACCTCTGATAATACAAAATCAGCAAGGGAAGGTAAGAAGGAAAACACTGCACGAATTAAGTAAAATAAACTGAAGCAATATGATATAGATCAAGATATAATCAAACACAGAATCAGCCTAATTCACCATGCACAAATAAAATTGTTTAATCCTAGAATCAAATATTCTTTGATAGAGAAGCAGTAAAATTCTTACCTCATGATGAATATTTCTCTATTATTCTGAAAACTGGCCTTCAGGATGATTTTATTTACTGTTTGTGGACTTGGGCAAATGTCAGAGTTTTACACTGGGTTGCTAGCTGTGCTTTTATACAGGTGAGAAGGAAATTTATGCTAATGAACCTTAACTTCAATTTTCTAAACATTAGGAAATGGAAACTGAAAATGAGAGAGCTGAGGCTCACCTTTGCTTGGAATTATTATTGCACACAGTCAAAGTACACTGTGGCTGATAATTCGAAAATAGCCACAGATCCCAGGAGCTTTCTTCCAGAGATCCTGGTGCAACTAATCTGGCTGTGAGCTCAAAAATCAGTATTTTCATAGCACTCTTCAAGTTCTGGAGTCGGTGTCCCTTTGCCTGAGAAATTCTGTTCTAGACATATTTTGAAAAGCAGTTTCCCACCTTTTACTTTCCTTCTTTCCCTTCCTTTCTCCTTCCTTCCTCCCTCCCTCCCTCCCTCCTCCATTCCTTCTTTCCAACCTTCTTCCCTCTCTCCTTCCTATCTTCCTCCATGCCTCCTCCCTCCCTCTCTTCCTTCCTCTTTCCTTTCTTCCTCATTTCCTCCTTCCTTTCTCCTTCCTTCCTTGCTTCATTCCTCCTTTCTTATTCCCTCCCTTTCTTCCTTCCTTCTTCCATCTCTTCCCTCCATCCCTTCCTCTCTTCCTTCCTAATTCCCTCCCTCCCTTTATCCCTCCCTTCCTCTCTTCCATCCTTCTTTCTCTCTCACCCTCTCTCCTCCCCTCTGTCCCTCATTCCCTCTCTCCCTCTGTCCCTCTCTCCCTCCTCCCTTCTTCCTTCCCTACTCTTCATCACTTCTTCCCTCTCTCTCTCCCTCCCTTTCTCCTTCCCTTCCCTCCCCCTTTCATCTCTCCCTTCTTTCTTCCCTCCTCCCTCCCTTCCTTCCCTCCTTCCTTCCTTCCTATCCCTTCTTCTTTCCTTTCTTTTTTCCCCTTTCTTACTCTTTCCTTTCCTTTCCTTTTCTGCTCTTTCCTTCCCTTCTCCCTGTCCGGCCCATTGGGAGTTACTGCTCGTGGAGCTAGGGCAGTGGTCGGCAACCTTTTTTTTCAACTGAGCCAAATCTCACCAAAACCATGATTGAAATTTATTTTGAGAGCCACATTTTTGGGGAGGGGGGTCACACTTTTTTTTTTTTTTGCAGCGCTCAGGGGTCACTCCTGGCTCTATGCTCAGAAATCGCTCCTGGCAGGATCAAGGGACCATATGGGATGCCGGGATTCAAAACACCGACCTTCTGCACGAGAGGCAAACGCTTTATCTCCATGCTATCTCGCCGACCCCAAAATCCACATTTTTAAAACCGAAAATACATAGGATGGTACACTGTTTTTAATTTCAATAAGTTTTTATTGAAACTATTCTGCATGCAAGTATACACATAGATCTGGAGGAAACAAATAACACAACTGATAAAACAAAAATTTTAGAATATTATTTAAGGATAACGTTAAATTCCATAAAATTTGCCTTACAATGTAGAGAATATTACATCCTGACAATGACTGACAAAGTCACAAACACTAATGTGAACATTGGCCTTCCATTTAGTAAGTCAGGTTGGTTTGTTGTTGTTTTTAATTTTAGGCACAATTCCAGGTTCTCATTGATGAGACACTTTCCCAATTTACTCTTGGTAAAATTCATGCTTGAAAATGATTGTTAACATAAATATGTAGACCTGAACAAGGAAAGAACAACAAATGCTAGCTTTATTAGTTGACTATATGAGTCAGGAATACTATTCCAGGTGTTAAAAATCAACATATCTTCCTTCTCCAGGTCTTTCAAAGCAGACTACTTGTTCACATTTGTGCTTCTCCAAACTTTCTAAATTAACACAAAGAGGTTCAAATTTCGAACTCCACAGTTCTTTGTTTTGCATTTCAAAGTTGCCAATGTTGATATTAAAGGGAGAAAAATTTAATTCTGCTACAGTGGCATCCAGAGGTTTTTTTTTAATAAAGGCCAATGTTGCTTTGCTGTTTCTGAACTCCTGAAGCCTCTTGAGAAAAGCATACCTCATATTTAAATGTGCTATTTTAAAATAGGTAATGTGAATATCAGAATTATTTTCTTGGCGATATTGCAAATCAAATTTTCTCTGTAAAAATCTTGAGCAAAAACAGATAATTTGTTTTCAAACAAAATAACTTCTTCTAGCATTGAAAAATTGTGTTTCCTTTCCCCTGTAGTTTATGATTAAGCTGATTTAAACCTGAAGTAGCATCCACCATGAAATATAGTTTTTGAATCCACTGATTGTTAATTCTGGATAGTAAACACCCTTCTCGAGGAAAAATGCTTTGATTTCTGATAATAAGTAAGCAAAGTGTTTCAAAACATTTCCTCTTGAAAACCAAAATGTGCTGAAAATTTGAAACCCTACAATTTGGAGATGAAATAGGTAAAAGAGAAAAACCTTTTAACAATCTTTAAAAGCAAG
>PVKC010039478.1:0-12537 GCA_004027635.1 Crocidura indochinensis | reverse complement strand
GCAGAATAGTCTCATTCATCTGTGGGATTTAAGAAAATAAAAATACAGTATGGTAATAATACCCAGAGATAGGGCCAGAGTGATGGCACTAGAGGAAAGGCATCTGCCTTGAAAGCGCTAGCCTAGGACATATGGTGGTTCTATCCCCGGCATCTCATATGATCCCCAAGCCAAGGGCAATTTCTGAGCACATAGCTAGAAATAACTCCTGAGCGTCACTAGGTGTGGCCCAAAAATAAAAAAAAATAATAATACCCAGAGATAACAGATATGAGGGCCAAATGGATCAGCCCATAATGTGAAGCTTACCACAAAGATTGGTGAATGCAGTTAGGGAAATAACTACACTGACAACTATCATGATAATGGTAGTGAGTGAGAGAAATAGAATGCCTGTCTTGAATGCAGGCAGGGGTGGGGGAGGATGGAAATGGAGGCACTGGTGGTGGGAAAGTTGCACTGATGAAGGGGGTGTGTGCATTTTATGGCTGAAACCCAGTTGTGAACATATTTGTACCCACCATGCTTAAGTAAAGATATTATTAGAAAAATACGCTGCTCTGCATCATCCTGACTTGAATGTAGGATATACATACAGATTCCAGGACCTTCAATACAGAAACATGATACCAACAACAGAGACTGTGAAAAATATAACTGTATGGGCACTACAGACAATGACCAGGTTTGGACAAACTAGTTTGCCTGGAGCCTAGAAATGGTCTTATGTCAGGAAACTTCAGGGTAGGGTCTCCTAGTACTTAGGCCAGAGTTTTTCCTTTCCATGACCCCCATACTTTGGTGGGCCCATGCAAACGATAATTGCCACTCTAACATTGTTTTTACAGTGCTCCGTTGACTCTAAACCACTAGTAAAAATATCTGGAACTGCAAAAAAAAAAGTTTATATTAGTGTTAACATATATGCTTTTAGTTACACTAGCATTCTGGGGGATAAAGGAGGGAGATAAGGGATATATGCTTGGGAACAGGGATGAAGGGAGGATAACACTGGTGGCGGAAAGGCCCTCATTTATTGTCACTGTGTGACAATATTGTCACTGTGTGATTTGGAATTCACTTTAGCCACAATAAAAATTAAAAAAAAGGACCTATGACTCAACCCCTAAAATTAAAGCCCTGAGCATTGTAATAAAGGTAATATTGGATCCTAAAAAAAAGAAAGAAAGAGAGAAAGAAAGAGAGAGAAAGGAAGGAAGGAAGGAATGAAGAAAAAGAAAGAAGAAAGAAAGAAAGAAAGAAAGAAAGAAAGAAAGAAAGAAAGAAAGAAAGAAAAAAGAAAAAGAAAGAAGAAAGAAAGAAAGGAAGGAAGAAGAAAGAAAGGAAGGAAGGAAGGAAGGAAGGAAGGAAGGAAGGAAGAAAGAGAAAGAAAGAAAAATAAAGTCTGGTCAAATAGAGAGTCAAGTGAAACTTCAACACACATATCATAGAGTAAAACATATCTTTTTTATTGTCAAAAATCAGGGAATCAAGGTGTTATTACTACTGATCAGTGCCACTTTCTAATAGTTCATGAATTTACTCAATTCTATCAGGTATGTGCTTAATTTCCAGTGATATGACCAATTTATAATAGGTTTTGAATGAACTGAGTGATAAATAGCTTGTTTTTTGTTTCTATTTTGAATCATATTTAGTGGCAGATAACATATTTGCTTGCTTATTAATACAATGAGTTTGAGATCACTATTTCAGAATCTGATCCAGGGGTTTCATTTTTTAGTAGAAACTTTCTGTATTTGGGGTACATTATGGCCAGTTCTTTTGCCATTGGCCTTACTGACCTCCAGAAGAAACTTCTACCTGGAAATCTTTTCTCTCTCTCTCTTTCTCTTTCTCTCTCTCTTTCTCTCTCTTTCTCTGTGGCCCCAGAGTTCTCTTGAACAATTAACATGGTAAGTGGTAAATGTACTATACTGAAAGTACTAGCACGTAGAGCTTAGTTCAACTAAAAGAAGAACTGTAGAAACCAACTCAAAGATTTCTCTCATATTATTCAAGTCCTTTTCTCCTCTTCACTTACCCTCTTACTTATGCATGTTTTCCAACAATGAATAAAACTTTCTGATAGATACTTTGTTTTTTCTAATCAATAAAGAATCTTGTTATTATAATCTTTTTCCTTTAATTTTTATTTTCTCCCCCTATGGTATACATTTTTTAGTCATAAAATGTCTGACTAAAATGCATCCTATTTCTCTCACTGTACAGTCACATAAAATCTGGATACAAACAACTCTTTATTGCTCACATAAAAGAAAGTTAAAAGAAGAAGAAAAGAAAAAGAGAAAGATGAGAAAAAGGAGTAAAAGAAGAGAGAAAAAATTTTATCAATTTGATTATGTGTACAAAACCAATTAGCTTATTTCTGCGTAATATAGATGATAATGTGTCCTCTTGCTTAATTGTGTACCTGGGATAAAACTTGGTAGATAAAGAGAGAGATTGTCCACTTCTCAATGAAGAGTATTGGATTTTACAAAAAGCAAGAGATAATAATCTGGATCTTTTATCTCTCTAAAAAAATTAATAATTATTGCCTCAGTAACTAAAATTAAACACATTGACTCATCACATAAGAGCATATAGTCTTAGTCTTTAAATGTTAGAGCTTAAAATAATGTATAATTACCTATTGTCCAATTCATGGAAAATTATCATGAAAATTATTTAGAAAGAATCTTTCAGACTTAGTACAACTATGATGAACAGAAAATTAGATAAGCCGTATTTCCTTCTCAAGGGATGATTTTCCTTTCTATAATCCTCCACCTTTTTGTTTCCAAGTTTTATTAATTCCAAGCTTTTTGCTTTATTTCCCCAGTAATTTTTTTTCTTCTTGGGCCATACCCGGTGATGCTCAGGGGTATGGCTATGCTCTCAGAAATCTTATATGGGACACCAGGGAATTGAATGCGGTCTGTCCTAGGCTAGCGCATGCAAGGCAAACGCCCTACTGCTTGCGCCACCACTCCAGTCCCAATTTCCCCAGTACTTTTAAGGGTTGTTGTTTCTTGCAGTTGTGATTTTTTTGAGAAAAAAGATAGTTTAATTTCCAAATTAATACTTTTTTATGCTATAATTCTTGGTATTTAATTATCTTGTTCAAATGCTGATGTGGATTTTTCTCCTAGTCACCCTGATACATATGATGAAATGAAACATATAAATAAAAAATAAAACTGACCAATATAACTTCAAAAATAGTAGATCAAGGTAATTTCTTCATGGAAGAAATAGATAATAAAAATCATGCATTTCAAAATTTTCTGCTGTCACAGAAAAGGACTGTCAGGGAGAGGATTAGCCCTCCTATATTAAATAGCTTTACCAAAAATAAAATAAAATACTCAAACTCAATATACTCAAACTCAAACTCAAACTCAAACTCCTCAAATAAAGACGTGAAAACATTGGACTTTAGGTAACAAAGGCTAATGTCCTGGAGAAATATAAAACAAGAGGAGTAAGACATACTTATTTTGGCATTCTGCCTGGAGGGCCATTTGGAACACAGAGCAACATGGAAAACTTAAGCGGAGTCCCTTGGCTTCCCAGAGTTAAAGAGGCTAATTATGTGGGGACATTAACATGCTAGGGTTCACAAGGCAGAGTAGCAGAGAAGAAAAAAGTGCAAGGAAAGAGTGTCAGAACTCTACAAAGGGTCCTCCTCAGGTGTCCAGTTATAAAATGATTAAAGCAGGCTGTGCATAAGTTGTCGGAAGTTGAGGAGAAAATTAGAAAGAACAACCTTCAAAATTCACATTGGTCCTGGAACAATTCTTATTCTAAAAAATAAGAGTAGAAGATGTCATCATTTGTGAGGCAAGATGTATCCCAAAAAAAGCACTGGATAGAAATAAGCATTCTACTTGGATAAGCCCTTCACTCTGGCTCTGCTTATCAATGCTTAAAAACAAGACTAATAAAAAATGAATGTGTTGAAGTAAGGTAGTTTTATTCGGAACAATTAAAAAACTTGGATAAGGATGCAAAACTATTTACCACATAAGATAAAATTCAGAATGTCTACCAATCAAGAAAAAAAAACTACCGATCAAGTGAAGATATTATAATGTTGACCTTTAGAATTGTGAATTAATACGTTTTTGTGGTTTCCACCAAATTTATCGAAAGTTGTTATAACAGAAGACAACAACAAAATAAGTCCTCATGCAGTAAGAATTCTTATGACAGCAAATAAGGGAATGCAATAAAAATGGGTGGTTATGACTTTCTGTGTTAATGTTTCTTAAGGTCACTTCATTGTACTTTTCCAAAGTAGTTGCACCAATTTATATTCCCATTGTCTTTTATTCTAAGGTAAATATTTTAATTGTATTATTTTGAGGCATTTTGATTTGTAATATCATTCATGATAGATAAACCCTCATTTCATTTTTTTTCTTTTACTCATTTCTTATTATAAAGTTCCTTTGAATATGAGCTTCTTCTCTTTCACAGAGGTGAGGAGCAGTTGGCTTGTGAATTTTATAAAGGACCCCAAAACCCTTTTGTGTGGCCCTGGTGCATGACAGAACGGATACATTGGCTTCTTGTCAACTGACTGCAGTCTATTTGCCTAAATTCCATGATCTTTGAATGCTAAGTATTGCGATGACCTTTGGCAGAAGACAGTTCCCCGCCAATGTTAGTTCCCACCAGTGAATGCTCCAATGAATGCCTTACAACCTGTGTGATCTTACTCAAGACTTCATTTCCTCATCTGAAAAATGGTGACAGCATTTGCCATCCCTACCAAGAAAATAAACCAGACAAAACACTCAGCTCTATGTGGTTCCTAGCATATATTGGTCATTCTCTTCCTCCCCTATTGAAAAAATCTCTCTTGATCTTGAATGCAGATATTTGACCTTTCTCAGATTTGGGGATTTTTTTCACTCCTTTGCAAGTCATAATCAGAAAGCACACTAGCCCCTGATAGTCTAAACGAGAGATACCAGATAGAGGTTTCTGAGACAGAAATATTCAGTTCTGTATTATTTCCTGATCTCTGATCTAAATGCAAAATCCTTAACTTCCTATCAGAGAAAAATAAATAAATGAATGAAGTAAAAGATGAAAATTAGGGCTGAACAATAGCACAGTGGTAGGACATTTGCCTTGCATGACGCCAACACAGGACGGACCCCAGTTTGAAACGCGGCATCTCATATCGTCCCCAGAACCTGCCAGGAGAGATTTCGGAGCATAGAGCCAGGAGGAACCCCTGAGAGCCTCTGGGTGTGACCCAACCCCTCCCTCAGAAAAAGATGGAACTTAGTTGAAATTAGTTGAATTAATTAGATTAGACTATTAGATCAGTTACTCAGTTAACTAGATTATTTAAGTAAGTACATTTATTTAACCCCTACTATACCCTGGATGTATATTCTTTTCAATTTTATAATAAGTACTACAGTCAATGTCATTATATTCGCTGGTGAGAAAATCAAGGCAAGAAGAAAAAGACTCCCTTTTATATGTACCAACATAGATAAATTTTACTAAGAAATAAGTGTAAGACCAGAGATAATGCATAGAATTGGAGTATGTGCCTGGCATGTCCCATGCACTGAGTTTGATCCTTAGCATCATATATTCCTCCCAAGCATCACTGAGTAAATCCCAATATCACTGAAAAGCAATAAACTCATTCACTCATGATTTTCTTTAATCACCTTAGAATGACTTTTTCACAGATCAGTATTAGAAAGTAGATTAGTAGATTGACTCTAGTTTTCTTTCCTTCTTTTCTTCTTTCTTTGTTTTGTTTTGGGGCCACGCCCTGTGGCTTAGGGGTTTACACCTAGCTATGCACTCAGAAATTGTTCCTAGCAGGCTCCGGTGACTGGACTCTATTATCTTCTAGAGTTCAAAGTAGTACCAGTTGATACATCTGAGGTAGTTTTCGGGACTGAAGAACTGTATTTTATAATCTTGTACTTAATACATTCAACTTTAATACTAAGGCTCAATTCAGTTATTGAGAAAATATTAAAATATTTTTTCCAATAACTTGGGTATGTAAATCTAGTTTTTCAACTTTAAAGTTTGTGAATTCTAAGCAGTCAAATATTTTTGCTTTGTTTTGTTTTTGGGCCACACCCAGTGACGCTCAGGGGTTACTCCTGGCTATGTGCTCCTAGGTCCCTCCTGGCTTGGTGGACCATATGGGAAACCGGGGGATCGAACCACGTTCCGTCCTAGGCTAGCGCAGGCAAGGCAGGCACCTTACCTCCAGCGCCACCGCCCGGCCCCCAGACAAATATTTTTAATTAAAATTGTATCTAGAGGGCCAGAGCAGTAGTACAGTGGATAGGGATTTTGCCTTGCATGCAGCTCACCTAGATCTATCCCTAGCACCCCTTATGATGTCCTCAGTAAACCTGAAGTGGTTCCAGAATGCATTTAGGAGTAACCTCTGAGCATCACCATTTGTGTCCTAAAAGTAAAAAACAAAACAAATATAAAAATTTAAAAATATTAAGTCGTGTCTAAATTGAGTTTTGATAAATGAATAAAAAGATAGTAAATGTTTCCTTAATCATTTCAGTGATTTTATATCAAAATTATAGCTATTTGGCTCTATTACATTAAGTGAAAGAGTGTAAAAATTGCTTGTACCTGTTTTTTTCAACTTTGTTATATATATGGTTAATAGAAAAATTCAAATGACATATTTAGCTCTCACTAGATTTCAATTGAACAGTACTGCTATAAATTTTTTTCTACATTTTTATCATGTTTTGCATGAGGATGAGAATCCAAGGGAGGGCAAAAGAATTGCCAGAACACTGAGAGAAAAAGAAAGGGAAAATTTTATCTTCATTTTCAAATATTGCTCAAGGTCACAATGCTTGAGCCTGATTTTCAGGAATAAATTACATTTCACCATATTGCAGGGTGCCATCCAATTTTTCCTTTTGTGCAATAACTTAATTCTAATATTGTTTGCACTATCTAAACGAGAGTTCTCTTAAATTTTTTTCAATTAAATAGATTAATTTCTGCAACAGGATTTGATGGTCTAGGCTCTGGGCAAAATATATTTTTTTGGGTTCAACGTTTTAAAAAGTATATCCTGGCAGAGAGAAAAAAGACAATTAGCCTTTTCATTTCCTTGCATTTTTAATTTAACAGACCGAAATAAATATAGTGAGCTGATTGGCTACATTAATGCTCATTTGACTAATAAGTGAGTTTAAGATAAGATTTCAATAGCTTTTGGACAGGGAGATCAGTGGTGTCAAAATGAATGTAGAGCATCAAGTGATCAATTTCCTCACAGGAGAGAGGTTTGACCCTCAAAGTTGTTTTCAGTTTGAAATCAGCATTTCCTTCTGCAAAACAGAACTGTGAGTTAGCATTCTATGTTCAACTATGAAACCAAATGGGGTGAAGTGAACTCTGTACTTGCTAGTACAGTATTGCTAGCTATATGTCCAAACCATAGAAAACAACACTGAAAACATGCGATCAAAACTACAATGATTTCTGAACCCCATCTTCAATATTTTCAGATAATTTTTATACACAGGGACACAGTAAAGAACCCCACATTCAAAATACTCAGAAAATGTGAGTATAAGTAGCAGGTTACTACAGTGATGGCGCATATTTTTATACCCTTTGTGGTAAGCTTCAAAAGCATGGACTGGTCCTTCTGGCCTTCATCTCTAGTGTCTCTGGATATTTTTACCATCTTGTCTGCTATTTTTCTTAGATCCCACAGATGAGTGAAATCATTCTGTGTCAATCCCTATGATTCATTTCATTCAGCATAATAGTCTTCATGTCCATCAATGTATAGGCAAATTTTATGACTTCATTTTCCTAATGGCTGCTTTGTATTTCATTGTGTAGATATACATTATTTCTTAGCCATTCAATCTCTTGTCAGGCACCTGGATTGTTTCCAGATTCTGGCTATTGTAAATAGTGCTGCGATGAACATAAACATACAGAGGGCAATTTTGCTTTGTGGTTTTTTGTTCCTAGAGTATACCCCAAATGGTATAATATAAGGGGACAGCATATATGGAGTACTCAAATAAATATTCAATTTTCATTCCTAATACTTAAAATAAATGTAAATGTCTGCCATAATTCTAGAATTGTGTTAGATTTAGAGGAAAAACTATACCTACATGTCTCCTTATTAAATTATGCATAATTATAAAATAAGTGACCTATTCCATGTCCATTTTATTCTCCCTTTAAAGACTTCCTGAGTCCTTCTTCTCTGAAACAGCTTTTCTTCTTGTTACCCCAAAGTATGTATTCTGAGAGGTGTAATTAAGTGGTGTGCATTTTGCAAATATAGTTCAATAAGTTTAGAAAAAACTTCATTACTAATAAAATATTTTGTTAAGTGCTACTCAAAGAAAGTTGATTTTTTTTATCACTGTCTCATTTAATTATTCCAATAACCCAATGAGTGAGGGGCTGGTGCTACCCTCATTTGTTTAAAGGACACAGCTGGCATACTGTAGTCATATACTGAGCCAGACATAGCCTGGATGATAGATTCTCATTGACTCAACCCTAACTAGCTAAGTAAATTTCTACAGGCAAGACTTCTTCGGGGTTTTAGGATGCTCTGTTCATCATAAAGATGAGAACACAGTCTTATGGACTTCCCCCATTTATATATTTTCTTCTCAAAATTGTATGGGATATCTTGAGATATAGGAAATATATAAAATATCTTTTGCAAATTACTCATAAAGATACTTGTATTTTAATGACTAACTTAAAATACCAAAACAATTCTGGAATGATTCTAGAAGTATTTCAGAAATCCAATGACTGAGAAAGAAGAGGATAGGGATATAAGACCTTTGGAATCACAGTACATTTGTTCTTTATAGGACTGGTAAAGATTTTGAGCTTTGTATCTAACTCTTATTATCAGTCACAGCTATGGTATTAGTCCATGAAAATTAAGGTTCTCCAAGTGGGTACCATGCCAGTTATGATAGATACACCATGTATGTCAAGTAATGATAGATATATCTACTACACATACTTAACAAGATAGGAAAGTAACGCTGCGAATTTGTAACAAAAAATAAATTATTTTATTTTCTCATTTAAGAACATTTGTATGGCTCTTCATAAGGAATAGAATTCACTACATCTAGAGGTATATCATACACTTAGTTATTCTTTAGAAAATAAAGTCCACTCATTTAACAGGCGTCTATCATTCTGGAACTACAATGGTACATTTCACACTCCATTCAGACCTTGTTTAGGGCTTAAAAAATCATCTGGCTTTGGCCATGCATGTTGGGATGTTGGGTCAGCCTGGATACCAGTTCAAAGTCCAGTCCTAGCTCTCTCCCTGTTCAAGTTAAAGTGGTAACTTGCAATATACCTGCTTCTCCAGCTTATCCATCTTAATACATCAACAAATTCACCAAATTCTCCCTCTTTGCTGGAGAATTATGAGGGATCACATGAAGCCCTAACTCCATCCTCCACTGCTGAAATACTGAACTACATACAGCAACATAAGCTGCTATACAAGACATCTATTTATCCAATCTCACAGCAGACAACACTATTCCAGTGGAAGATATACAAACAGTAAATGGACCTAGGGAAAAATGATATATATATATCTTAATATTAGCAACATGAAACTCAAAACGACAATGAGATACAAAGTTATACCTGAGAGATTGGCACACATCACAAATAATAAAAGCATTTAGTGATGAGTACTAAACACTAATTGGCGGCATTAGCAGGTAGGGCATTTTCCTTGAATGTGACCAATCTTCATTTGATACCCAGTACCCAATATGGACCCCAAGCCTATTCATTCCCTTAGTACATAGTCAGGAGTAAGCCCTGATCACTGCCATTTGTGTCCCTAAAATAGAAACAAGCAGTCCACCTGTGAATGTGGATGCAGAGGAACCTTTATTCACCACTGCTGATCTAACCATTTTTTTGAAAGTAATATAGACTCTTCTCAAAGTACTCTGCATTGAAATTCCATATGACCCAACAATTCCACTTCTTGGCATCTATATCAAGGATCCAAGAACTCTGCTCTGAAAAGACATCTGATTTCCTGTGTTCATTGCAGTACTATTCACTTTAGTCAAGATCTGGAAACAATCTATGTGACCAAGAAAAGATGTCTGGAAAAAGAAACTATGGTGTATGTATATATATATATATATATATGTATATATATATACACATATATGTGTATATATATGGATAGAAAAAAGGTGAAATCATGGCTGTATTGCTATATGAATGGACCTGAGGAGTATCATACTAAGTGAAATTAGTCAGAATTCAAATGCAAGATGATCTCTTATATGTGAGATAAAAAGAAACCTAGCAAGGAGATAATACAGAAGTGAAAGTATGGTGGGAGTAGAGGGGTAAAAAGAGGTGGGAGTAGGGTCATTGAGACAATATTGGAGGAAGCAGATACTAGTAGAGGGTATGGTGCTTGAACACTGTATGCACAAACCTACTGTTAACAGTATTTTAAATCACAGAGCCCAATTACTTCTTTATTACCCCCCAAATTGGGTTGAAAATATGGTTCAGTTGTAGAACACAAAAAGTGCACATAGTCTGGAATTGACTAGCATCACAAATGTAAGTCTAGAATGAAGAGAGGACTAGATTTGGTGCATTTTTACAGAAAAATAGCTTGCTCTTATGTGTATTTGGGCTTTGATTACAAACGACTCCCTGAATTTGAGACACATTTATGTGAAAACGTTCATATAAACTCTAACAATGCACCTAATTAAATTGATGAACCCTTTAAGCTCATCAGTGAAATAACCGATAGCCTAAAACTAATATTTGTAGCTAAAACTGTAGCCTAAAAATAGAAATAAGTGAAAAATAATTTATATATGTCTGTTTTCTTTGGGGGATTAGCGGAAAAAAGGGCCTCCCAAAAGATTCTCAGGAGGCCAGCAGCCTACCCAGTGATTTTCAGCTAACCTGGTCTGTGGTTCGAAGCGAGGGCCTGAGCACGTGATCTGCTTGAGACCTTCCAGAGTTATAAGCACCAATGCTTAGGGAATCATGAAATGCTGAAGAATGGCTAAGGCCAGATGCAATCATGGCAAGTGCTTTCACTTCTGGAATATCTCTCCTCCTATACTTTCTTATGAATTGAAATATCTGGTTGTACCGAGAAATGAATGTATGTTATTATGAATACAAGTAAAGCATAAAGACTATTGCATACATACATAGCTTTATGCTAACGTGACCTTAGATAAGTCTCTATAGAATCCTCTATCTGAATCCACTGAGGGTTCAGATACCTAGACTGTTAGAATTTAAGAAACACTGAACCCAAATGATCTAAGAAGTGCATCTTCAAAGATTGTTGTATGGCAAGGTATGTTCTAGAGGTTGATAGTAAATGTTTAGGGAAATCAAAAGGACTTAATGTGTCAGATCTTCTCAAGGCTCCCGGAGTGAAAAGGGCAAGAGTAGTTTCCTGAGCCCATTGAAACTCATTCTCCTTATAATCCCATAAAATAAGATGAAAATAAATGCTGACTTATTTCATTTTTGATCCAGTTTTGCTAGACTTTTTTCACAGATATAATACATATTTTAAGCTAAAATTAGTAGAGGAAGAGGTAACATTTTACTGCTGAATAGAATCTTTGATCTTATTCTTGTGTTATAATCCAAGGAGATACTCTGAAGAGGGAAATGAAAAACCACAGTAAAGCTTTGTTTTAGTTTTCTAAAAGAGGAAGGAATCTTCTTTATACTATTTCTACTTAAGTAGACTTAAGCAGTTCCCTTAAACTGAAAAAAAGAGTTGCCTCCACTGAGCAGCGGATACATTTGCTAAGCAAAGAGAAATAAGTCTCCTGTCATATAGAATCGACCGTACAGGGATAGTGGAAACCTAGGAAGAGAGGCAGTAAGAGGATATTTTTGCTGTGAAAACAGAAAACTTTTACTCTCTGATTGAATGTGGAGATATTCACAAACACATCCCTTTTACTTCTAGATAACCACACTCAAAAAAAAAAAAAAGTACCCCAGAATACATTCAGAGCTCACCTAAGACAGCATGGAACTTATAAAGAACATGTCTCAGAATATAGAGACAGAAATAGGCAAAGGAGATAAAAAACAGAAAAATACTGGTACAGGATCCGTTGGTATATGAGTCTATGGTATAAACTCACTAAGGAAGAAGGCCTTTTAAGTAAGGCCACTGAGCATTTGAGATAACGGTCATTCATCTGTTGCATTAGTTCCTTGAGTGTCATTCGGATATCTTTTTAGATTGTATTGTATTAGGATAGCTGGAGAGTGGAAGATCTTCAAGACACCCACTCAGATGCAACTTAAAATTGTCCTATCAGAAATTGCAACTTGTGGTCCTAGTCAAAGAAAAAAGCTACAACTTTTCTTTTTTTTTTTTTCATTTTTTTTATTTTAATCATAGTGGTTTTCATAATATTCACAGTAATATTCCATTTACAAATAAACATT
>PVKC010039477.1:0-12536 GCA_004027635.1 Crocidura indochinensis | reverse complement strand
CCGGTGACGCCCAGAGGTTACTCCTGGCTATGCACTCAGAAGTTGCTCCTGGCTTGGGGGACCATATGGGGAACCCGGGGATCGAACCGCAGTCTGTCCTAGGTTAGCGCAGGCAAGGCAGGCACCTTACCTCCAGCGCCACCGCTCGGCGTTATATTCTTATAGAGAAAGCATAAAGTCAGTGTTCATGACTCACCTCTTTAAGAATATATTTGAAGGTGAAACTGCATAATTCTGTCAGGAACCTTAAGAATTTTGACTACATTTAACTGGCAGGACAGTACTGAGGAATTACATGTGTGGCTTTCTAGTGTTGCAAATTTTTTCTCTCATAGACAGAACACCTCAGTGTTCCATTCTTTGAGGGTGCTATAAATATTCTGAGGGTGTGGCAATACATGAAGATTTCTGTCTCATAATATGTTTGTAGATATATCGGACAGTAATTATAATGGTAAGCATAGTCATATTCTATATATATATATATATATATATATATATAAAATCACAGAAAACTGGACTATATGGAAGACTTGTGACCCAGTAGGAAGATCCAATATTGCTATTACAGGCATGTATATATATCATCCATTGTTACTTGCTAGCTATGTGCATGACATTGGTCAAGTTACCTTAAATTTCTGACTTTGGATTCCTCATCTGAAACTAGAGCATTCCCTATTCCCGAGGTTTAGTAAGGTATGTATGATGTATTTGCTGCGTGATAAATATTTGTATCCCCATCATTGTAATTAAATGAAAATTGGACTGAAGTGACTTCTATGTAATAAAATTTTCAGAAATAATTCTTGACTTTCACATATTCATAGAAACTAAGTTTACCAGTGTGGCTTCTAGAAGAGTTATACTTTTGTTACAGTTTTTTTGTTATGTTACAGTTTTTTTTTATGAAATCTCTTTATAAAGACAAACATCTTTGTTCTGTTCTTTATTATCCTGTTTTATTATTTTAGGGCAAAAACTCTTCTATGTAAAACAAATTGAGTAATATCAATGGATAAAATAAGCAATACTACACTCATGCAAATTTACTTTATAAATCTGGCATTGGTAGAAAGACAACACTTTTTATGGCTTACATATTTAATATTCTCAACATTTTTAAAATCATATGGTCATTTTTAAAAACCACCCAGTCATATATGTGCAAAAATAGGTACCATGGCAATCATACAGTCATAGTCCGGACTATAGACAATTTCTACTTGCAGTTAATCAATAAGAACAGCAAACTTATTACTTAGGAAGATAGTATTTGGGGTTCTCTTTATAAATGTAATCATTACTTATCCTTTACAATTCAGTTTACCTTGTACCACTACTTAGTTCTTCAGTTGATTGACTTAGTCCTCCAGTGAATGGGAAATCATTGGGGCCCTGCCTGATATTAGACTTTCATGCTCTCCAACACCATGATCCATTGCCACTCCTTTGCTATTTTATCTCCTATGTATTGTCATATCCTACAAGAGTGCGTGATTCTCAAGTACTCTGATCATTCAATTCTTCTCAGTTTCTTAGTTCCACTAACTTGCCTTCCCCATTGATTTTGTCCATCTAGTGGTGATTATTGACTCTTTAAGATAAAAAATGGAATGTACTTAGAAGCAACTTTCTTCCCCTCTCCCCGATCTCAGGTTCAAGCATCCCACTCGGTCACCATCTATCTCTACAATTAATTCATGCTACTCCCAGACACATAACAATTTCTTTCATTGGAAGCGCATGCAGTTGGATCACACCCAGCAGTTCTTGGGTGTTCAGGTAACTTATGTCATTCGAAGAACCTGGGCCTCCTGCATAGGAAGAATGGACTTTGTCCATTGAACTACCTCTCTGGTCTTCAAATTCCTTGATTCCACTATATAAGAATTGTATTTTTAATTTAAATCTTTTTTAGAATCATTTGAATCCCCCCACCCCCGGTATTCACTTGTTTCTCCTTCCCTTCCATTGGTTAGATGACACAATCCATCATGACAATTACTCTTAGGTACACCATTGATTTAATATTTCTTCTCTTACCCCATTGATAATTATGAGTTAGTAATGAATGGACAAGATCCCAAGTCTACCTAAAGTCACATCAGTGTCAATTTTCCCTCTGTATTAGAACTGCTGGAAGAAACAGTTTTATGGACTGGATTCAATTTAATGTCATGATCATTGAGGACCCTCAAGGAGCCACAGACATGAGTTACTTATTTAACTTTATTTTGTCATATATATAGTATGTGAATATTACTAAAATTATATGATATTCTTGGATATATTTATAGCATAATTCATGTACGACTATAAAACAATATGTGATACAATAGGTCTTCAATTTTTCCTTTCGTCCTCCACCTCCTTCACTGTATTAGTATTGATAGAGTTTTCCCTAGCTGAGTTACTTTCCTATCAATGATTTATTTTATACTTTTATTCACTAGAAGTCCCCCATATCCTCTACTCTTGGCTCTGAGCTCAGAAATCACTCCTCACACACTCAGAGGACCATATGACCATATGGGATACTGGGAACAATCTGGGTTCATCTCGGGTCAGCTGCTATCACTTAGACCCTATCTAACCAGGATCTAAAGACTCTGCATTCCCCCCCAGTTACTAAGGGTAACTTTTCCTTGTTCTGGTATAAGGCCTGACCTTAAAATTTTGCACTGATTTAACCTTGCATCTGTTAATCAAAATGTTCACTCCAGACATTATTCCCATTCTCTACTATGTCCAATTCTTGTTTGTTTGTTCGTTTTTGTTTTTTTTTGTTTGTTTGTTTGTTTTGGGTCACACCCAGCGGTGCTCAGGGGTTACTCCTGGCTATCTGCTCAGAAATCGCTCCTGGCAGGCACGGGGGACCATATGGGACCCGGGATTCGAACCAACCTCCTTAGGTTCTGGATCGGCTGCTTGCAAGGCAAACACCGCTGTGCTATCTTTCCGGGCCCCACTATGTCCAATTCTAACAGGTAGTGCCCATCACTCTACAAGCATGCTTTTGCACTTCTCATTTATGGAGGTAAATTTTTCCTTTGCTATATCTATTTTACCAACTCCGAGTTTATCAGTTTTCAGATACAAAACCCATCCTTTAAAATATCTTATCTTCTTTGCCTTATTTCATCTCATCCCCACTTAACTCTATTCCAATCAAGATTTAATCTAGGTTCCTGAGAAATAGCACAGTGGTAGATCATTTGCCTTGTACATAGCCAACATAGGACGGACTAGTTCAATTCCCAGCATTCCATATGGTCCCCTAAGCCTGCCAAGCGCGATTTCTGAGGATAGTCAGGAGTAACCCCTGAACAGTGCTGGGTGTGGACAAAATCCCCAAATAAACGAACAAAAGGTTTAATATCCACCCTTTCCACGCTATTATTCTTCTCAAAGTCACCAATTATCTGAATATTTCTAAATCCTGTGTATAGAGTTCTTCCTCACCGCTCTTGCCTTCTGATACCATTTACTTCACTTTGCTTTCAATGAAAGTCTCTGTTTTTTCTCTTCTCATTCATGACTTTAAATAAAAATAAATAAATAAATAAATAAAAATATATTATCTACCTATGGTGACTTTCCAAGTTCTCCATCCTGGGCCTCTTACCTAAAATGCAGATTTATATTTCTGCATGTTCCCTTAACTTATTTCTCTACTTGGGTGCTGAATGATCATTTCTTAGTTAACTTGTTCAAATAGAAAATTTTTTGAGGGATCACACCTGGCAGCGCTCATGCATTACTCCTGCCTCTATGCTCAGAAATCATCCGTGGAAGGCTCGGGGGACCATATAGGATGCCAGGATTCAAGCCACCAATCCTTCTGCATGCAAGGCAAATGTTTTACCTCCACACTATTTCTCAAGCCCCCACAAATAGAAATTTTTATCTTATTTTTTACATTTGATCTACCACGAGTCTTAATCCAGCTCAAAAAATGGAAATCCCACTTTAAGTTCTGTTTTGTTGTTGTTTTGTTTTTATTTTTATTTTTTGAACCACTCCTGACAATGCTCAGGAGTTACTCCAGGCTCTACAGTCAGGAGTCATTCCTGGTGGTGTTCAACTAACAATATGGAATGCTGGGCTTTGAACCTAGTTCTGGTGTATTCTATCTAGTGTCGTATCTGCTGCCCTATGTATCTGGGCCATCAGTTCCATTATTTTAGGACAACATCTTTCAAGTTACCTTGTTTCTTTTTTCTAACATCCATCCAAGCATACCACTTTTTATGCATCCACACAAAACCTTTTTATCCATTTAAAGTATATGCACTTGCCAACCATTTGCTCCTATCCACTGTACTGCTTAGGTGCCTCTCACAAAGAATATTACAGTATTAGCAGCCTTATTAGTCTGTTTTCTTTTTGGATTTTTGCCTCCCAAATATATTGTCTGCATTATCATCTTTTTCAAATGTAAGTCAGATTATACAATAGCATCTCTATTAGATGCTCCAATGGCTTCTTCAAAGGAAGGCCTAAAGCTCTTTGAATAAACTGAAAAGGCCTCTGTGTTGTGGTACTTTGGTTAGCTATCTGTTTGACCACACTCTCCCCACATAGTGCCCTCCATAACTTGTAACTTCCCACTCACTGGACTCATCACCATAGCCTTCATGATGTTTCTTCAGCACATAATAACCCAGTCTCCCCTGGAACAGTCCTGTGTGATTTCTCTGTCTGGGTTCTTCTTCCTTGGATATTTTCATTGCTCATTTTATGACTACCTTGAGATCGCTAACCAAATATTGGCTTATCAAGGAGACCTTTATAAGCACTTTATCTCCCTCCTTGTTTGCAGCCTCTTGTTAATGATATATATATATATATATATATATAAACTATGATTATATAACATGATTTTTAGAACATAACTAAACCATCATGATAAATTATTTCATGTATATTTTCAATAAGATGTGTATCTTTTCAATAAGATTTGTATGTTTTTTGGATCAATATTCTATAGCATGGATTTCTTCCTGGTGGGAATTTTAGTTTATGTTTTGGTTGAATGAGTGAATTATGTGCATGTTTATATATAGTCTCCCTCTACTAGAATGTTACTTCTTTGAGGACCAGACCTTCATTTCCTTGAGTCATCTAGATCAATTTCTGGAATAGTGTCAGAAACATTGTGGGGCTCAGTTACTTATATTAGTATTTAATTAATTGACTAATTCTTTTAGATATTGAAATAAATTTCAAAATGGATGCTAAAATATAAATCAATATGATAGATATATGTCCAAGTTCTATGTTAAACATATTAATAATTATTGACTATTTTAAAATTCATAATTTATCCTACTCCTTGATATGATATGCTGATCTGTTCATAAACTGAAAAATATTAAAAGCAGAGATTTTGCTTGCTAAGAAATGTTCCTTAAATTAACCAGAGCTGTTATTCAGCCTAATTTATATTGAATTCTTCAAGTCCAGCATTGAGTCCCATGTTTAGATTTGTTGCTAAGTAACACTTTGAGTATTTTAATTATATATATTTTATTAAGCTTTATGTATTTTAAATAATTTTACATATATACATTATAACAGATTAATAAAGAATATGATGGTGATGATGAAGATAGCATTGCTGGTGTGTTCTGCAGCAAAAAATAACTGAGATTTACTGTTCAATTCACACACACAACCCACTCACTACTAAAAAAATATTTTGAAGTGGGTCAGTCTTGTAACATATTTTTTAAAAAGAGACAATTAATTATACTTTTACCATAGGTTAACTCAAGCTATATGAATACCTCTTTTAGTATGGGTTCTAAGATGGCCTAATTTAATTAAATAATGTATAATGCATGTCTTAGTTGTTTTCATGTCTTTATATGTCATTTTAACTTGCGTGAAGACTTCAGAAAGTTTTTTTCATGAGTACTTCATTTGTAGTTTTTATTATTTTGTACCAAATTTAATCAATTCAAGTAAAACAACATCCCCAAACTAGCACCCAATTATTTAAATATCTGTTTCTTTGTATGTACTTAATTGTATGTAAATGTGATAGTTCTATATGTACATTGTTACTTTTTCACCTATATCCTATTACATACATATTTATAAATCAATAAATGTAAATGCATAAAATTTTAAAGAATTAATGGCATTCTATTGTGAGTATATGTTTATTTTTATATATACAATATTTATCCAGTTCTCTATTGTAGAAAGATTCAATGGTTTCCTTTTCTGCTATTATAAAATAAAGCTGGGGCTTGTATTTTAGCATATACTAGCTTTATGCTTGCATCTTTTTCATTTTACTTGTATTTAAAATCTTTTTCTCTTTAGTGTCACTATTTTCTAGTCTATGTATAAATAGATCACCAAACAAAAGTAAGTTTTCCTCTAGTTGTGCTCTTAAATTATTAAAAAAAAAAGTTCAAGATACTAAAATTGGAATAAATGAGCTTTTACTCTATTTACCCAAAAATCTTGTTAAACTATGTTCAAAAGGAATAAAATGGCTCATTAACAGAGGTATTTGATTTAAAGATAAAATATATTGAACATTTTTATTTAAATATACCCATCTTACCTACCTTATATTTTGCTGTATCTGATGCTGACAGTACAAACTTAGGAATAAGCCATAATTTCTGCATCCATACATATTCAGGTCTGAAATGAAAGAAGAATATGACAGGTTTGCATGTAGCAACTTCCCACCCACACATTTCTTTCCTTTCTGATTTTGACACTTCAGCCTTTGAAACACTTCCCTTGAGCAATACTGAGATCCAGACTATTTAGAACGAAAGGGAAAAAACACAGAGTCTTCTACTCTTTGTATCTATCACCTGGAGACATCTTTGAAGAAGTGCTCAAATGTACATCATGCTATCATAATTCATGAAGAAGTCCTAAAATATTTTAGGAAAAAGTTAAAAGGGACATCTAGACATAGCAAGGAAAGTCTAAGACCAGAGTGAGGTAGGGAGCCCCACATTATTCAAGTGACATTTTTTTAAATCTTTTCAACTTATATGTAGATTATATGTCACTTTCATACAAAGGGGTCATATCTCACTCTCAGTTTAAAAAAACAGGTAAAACAAGAGAGAGATCTTTGTTTTCAAAAATATAGGCTTTATCATCAGTTTGATGGTAACTAACTGATAATTGCACATTGGAATACAAGTATACTGGATTTTTTTTTGTTTTTTTTGGGCCACACCCGTTTGATGCTCAGAGGTTAGTCCTGCTAAGCACTCAGAAATCGCCCCTGGCTTTCGGGGACCATATGGGACGCCAGGGGATCGAACCAAGGTCCTTCCGTGGCTAGCACTTGCAAGGCAGACACCTTACCTCTAGTGCCACATCTCTGGCCCCATGTATACTGGATCTTTATAACTGCTCCTTGTACTATCCAGGCATCCTTATATACATATGAAGACATTCTAAGCACATAAGCACATATTTCCTTCAAATCAGTAAGTTTTTTAATCCCATATAAAAATCTTAAGAATTGTGAAGAGCCTTGGTTGTCATTCAGCTTATTTTTTCTCTCTCAAATGACCTTCCCTTACTTTCTTGAGCTCAACTGGCATTTCTCCTGGAGTTAGACCTTCCTGGAAACATGAGTGTTCAAATCCATTCCTTATACTTTGCCCTATACTTTTACTATTTTTTACCATTGACTTTGAACTTTTTAAATTTTCCATCCTAAAAGTTCCTCTGCAACTGTGTTTCACACCAAATTGTTTACATCTTTCTCATCTAAATTTGCTTTTGCTTTCATCATTTTCCATCTACTTCTTAGCTCCAGAACCATTCTCCTTTTCTTTTCCACTTTCAGTATTATCCTGTTAAGGTCATCATTGGTCACCAAACAAAAACCATAGTTTCTTATCTCTTTCCTCCTTTCTGCATCATTGTACTATTTTAATCTCTTTCTCCTTACTTAAATGAGCTCTTTTCTTAGTTTTTACAGTACTACTTCCTCTCTGTTACATCCCACCTCTATTTTTCTCTTGAATCTACCCTTTCCTGCACCTTGTGTATCAATTTCTTCCCTACAAGAAGGGTCCAGTCTCAATTATGATCATTCTCTATATGGTCTATATGATTAAATCTATTCTTGAGTTTTCAATTACCATCCAAATGGAAACAAATTCCCTCTTGAATAAGTATCTCCCTATCCACCTGGTTATGGAACCCCATTATTTGTCTAAAACATCTGAAAATTCCAAAAAGCCAACAATACATTTTCTTTTCCACTAAAATAGAACAGAATGCTTCTCATCCTATGATAATAGTCTTTTAATGTTCTAGGTATAAGCAAATTGTAGTATCATTAATAAATGACCCTTAATATTTGCCTTCAGCATACTTGAAGCTGGGGACTTGACTCGATACATCAGGGGTGGCAAACAAGTTTGACACAAAGAGCCAAAGTTTTAAACTGTGAGAGTCAGAGAGTCACACCACACAGTGACCTGCCAAAACAGACAAACACACACAAAAGCATATAATTTTAACAGTGATCTATGAAACACATATTGTATTTTGCCATTTTGAGTGAGGGTAAAAATCCTACAGTGATGGTGAGGGTGTGCTGCGTCCTCCAGTCCCCCGCTCGCTGGCCTGTGCAGTTGTTTCCGAGGGATGGGAGACTGGATGATGCACTTGGAGATCTCTCCTCAGAGGTTCCTCCTCAGAAGCAGCAGAACAAAATCCAAACTTGGCAAATAGCCGCATTCATTTTGGCCGGGAACCGCATGTGGCTCGAGAGCCGCGTGTTCGTCACCCCTGAGATACATGGATTTGAAATGCTTATCAAATATTTATGATACTTGTGGCTTGGGGGAAATCAATTGTCTTATAAAACAGAAATGACAGTTGTATAGTATAGCATCCTCCAAAGGATGTTGCAGTGTAAAATAGTTAATTAATGTTCTGCATTATTTGTTGTTACAACCTATGCAGCAACACACTGTCTTCAAGTAACATGTGACGATCTCTAATTTTTAGAAGAGTTGAGTATCTTATCATGACTTCAATCATCATATTTTTATTCTGATTTTAAATAAATAAGATTTATATAAAGCCCAAAAGTTACAGTTATTCACAGGAAACAAAGTGATCCTCAAAAGTAGAATCTACCTTCCTCATCCAGTACCCATCATTGCCTGGGACAGTTCAAAAGGAAAAAGTTATTCCAGAAACCACATAGCAAAACAGCTGAAGAAAGAAACCCTGAAGTTGAATGTGGAATGAGCTGCTGTTGGGAGACCCTGGTCTGCACTCTATCTGTGTGCTTACTGAAGGGAGCGCAGAGCAGGGTTTCCCATACAGAGGGCACAGGCTACCACCGCATGGCAAAATTTGGTCGGCACTCCATTTCAAAGTCATTTCATCTGGACTCTACCTACCAGCCTAATGCTTCAGGAAAATTCAGCTAAGGAAAAAAAAGTCAACCAGGATAAGCCTCTTAAGCCATTATTGACATGTTCTTGTAACTTTTGATTTATAGTTGAACTAGAATTTTAACTTTCTATGAGCTTCCTTCTTACTTCTCTCTCCCCTCTCTTTTATTGATTATATAATTACATATTTATGTGCTTAGCATAGTAACTATAGACCTTCTATTTTAATAGTTCAGCAATAAAAATAATACTCCCTTTAGGCTGATACCTGTTTCTTTATTTTTGTTTTTGCATCACAACTAAATGTGTGTAAGCTCCATGTCTTGATTAGAAACATATAAACTTTATAAACTTGGAAAACTGTTAAAATGGTCTTAGTGAGTGATCTTTTACCTAAAATGTATATATTTTCCATGTCCTATGTGGTTTCAATATGGAATTGACATGCACATGACACTTATATGTATAATGTTTCACAATTAGATCTTTGTTTAATTCCTGCAATTTCTTGTGGGCGAGCATAGAAAGACTTATTATGTCATAATAGAAGAGGAAACTTGCATTTAGAGAGACGAAGTGATGTGCCAGAGAACAATCAATACATAATTTGCAGAATTGGAATTGAAATTTGGATTGAAGGCTTATGATTGTGAATAATGTTCCCCAATCATTTTTTCCACTTATTTTGCCATGCTCCATCTTCAAAATATGCAAGCAAGCACCTCTTTTTAAAAATTCTCATTGTACACACACATATGTAAATATAGCATTCTCACCTACTTCATCAGTGGCAGAAAACTGGCTGTTGCTTGATTCTAACAATAAAACACATATTTATTTCTAAAGACAAACATGTATATTATACATGGGTAAACTCTTGTATGTTGAATTTTGTTGATGATGGTATGGGGTTCCTTTTATAACTCAGTACTTTCTAATGAAAATGAAAGTTCAGTCTTAAAAACTTTGGCGGGGGCTAGATTGCAGTCACTTAGAACTTGGAACATTTGGACTTCAAAATGTGGAGGTTTGTGACAAGAATTATAGTGTAAATATCATGGAATTAAGTAATTTGACATTTGCTGTTGTTTTTGAACTAGACCTGGCAGTGCCAGAGGCTTACTCCCAACTTTGCATTCAGATGTCACTGGTAGACTTAGGGGACCATATGGGATGTTAAAGATCAGACTGGGTAGTCCATTTGAAAGGCAAGCACCCTACATATTATTATGTCTCTGGCCCCTTTCGATGTAAAGTTTACAGAGGTGTGTTATTATTAGAAGATATTGAAGAGTGCCATTGAGAACATTCCACCACTTGGTCAGTCTTTAAGTAAGTATATGGCATCTAGTTCACTTTTCAGTTAGATTGGCAGTTGGTAGATTGAGAAGGAATGAGAGAGTACACAGGTGCGTACATGTGTTTACACCTATAACTACAGAGGCCTTCTTTCTCACCTGGGAAATCATAGACCAGCTGCTTTTCAGTCCTGGTCATCTCTCATTTAGTGATTGCATTATTTTTCTTTGCTTTTTTTCCTTTTCTGAAGCTTATGCTCTTTTCTCTTTTAAAAATAACACCTTTGCATGCTCTGTTTTATCCAGCTTCTTATTTTAAATGTGGTCAGGCACACTTTTCCCACCTGTTTTATTTGAGCATAGAGACTTAGCTTTTATTTCAAGCATTCAGTGCTTTTGCATTCCAAAAAAAACTGCTTTGAATGAACACTTACCGAATATTGAAGCAATTACAGAAAACAACCTGCATATTCTTCATAGATAGTAATATGTTTATGCTTTTAGTGCTTTCCCTTCACTCAGAATTAATGTTTGAGGACACAAAACAGTATAGGTTCTGAAAATGCATTTGCAAAAGTCCATCTAGAAGAGCTTGTTGTGGATAAATGGATTTGGAGGGTTTATAAAATATTGCAAATTTATTTTCCCCATCTCTTCTTAAAATGTACAGATTCTGGCTCACTCACTTTCAAGCCAATTTAGAACAGTTGCAAAATGGCTCTTTGATGCAACTACTTTAATTACATAGACAGACCAAGAATAACTTGATAAGAGCCTTAGCTCTGTCTGAGCCTCAGAATGAACATGAGCTTCAGAGAGCAATGGCATAGTCTTGAGGGCTCACAAGACAAGTACAGGCTGAGACCTTGGTTTTGTTCTATTCAGGCTAGGTATGAAGCAGAGTTTTAAACTTCTGTGAAAACGAAACTTGCTAGGGTGAGAATTCTGTGAATTCTGGACATTCTGACTTCTAATACACTTTCTGGGGCTGGAAAGCTTTGAAGGAGCTATGGAGCACACTACGGATCTCTTTCATGAATCGATTGTGTTTGCCTTTTCTTTTCCCTCATATCCTGGGAAGATGTTGTGTTTTTGTAGTTTGTGCAAGGTTGAAACTCAAAACAACCTAGAAATAAAGTAGAGCAATAGTATTTTTTTCCTTAGACATCTCAAATCAAGCTATCATTATATGTTGCTTGACTTCTTGGAGCCAGACTTTGCTGCATCTGAATAGAGTTTGCATGTTTTAGCCTTTCTTAGTCCTTCTGTCACTACTTCTTTTACAAAGAGGTAAACTCATTTTTCTTTTCCCTATGTGGGAAACCCTCTTGGCATTTTCTAACTGCCAAGCTTTCTATAACCAGCCATCTGTGACAGTATTTTTCTGTAGATTTTTAAAATTAATTTATCTTCATTTTCTCTCCTTCACACTCATGTGCAGCTTCTGACTACAATTTGAGGATTAATAGGCAGCTCATCTTTTTTGTAACTTTCTTTTATTCAGTTATGCTTTATTGCTTACTTTTGTATGCTGTTTATTTTATTCTTAAATACTTCCACTGAGGTATTTCACTGGATCACAAGACTGATATATTGTCAGAGATTTTATCTATGTTATTAGCTGTTATATTCAAATATGATATTTCATAAATGATTAATAATCTATAATGCTTTAAGGTGTCATGATTATACTTCCCAAAAGTAAAATTGGCTTTTATATTGTTATCCCTAAAAGACTGTGTTTCTGAAGTCGCTGCATCATCAGTCAAGCAGAATGCTCTTGTAGTGCTAACTTAGTGGCAAATTTGCCAGTTGTGAGTTTGTA
>PVKC010039476.1:0-12534 GCA_004027635.1 Crocidura indochinensis | reverse complement strand
AATATTTTTAGATTTCAAAATTGATATTTTTAATCCTGATTGCAATCCCCAGACATGACCAAAGTGCATCAAAATGTGGGGTGCAATGAATACCAAAGGCTCTCCTAAAAGAAGTTAAAAAGAAAAAGAATGGTTGCTTTAGAAACAGAAAGAGGAAGTCACAGCTCAGCTAAAGAATGCAGCTTCACATTTTAATATGAAGAAAGAGACAGTTTACATTCTGGAACAAATGTATTTCTTGCTGTTTCTGTCCCTGTGCTTGTCCTCTTGACTTTAGTAAATGCTTGTTAAACTCTGGGATCACTTTGATCTCCCCAATTGTTCTAAATTCTATTTCTTGAGTATGCCATGCTTGTTTTTCTCTAGACATTTAGCAAATCCTGATTATAGACTTTCCCTCCTCTCTGTTAGCCTATTACTTCACAAAATCCAAGAATTCCGATATTGGACATACATCTGCATAAATGTCCTCTCTTTCAAAACAATTATTTTACACACGAAAATATTTAACTCTATTTTCTAGCTAAGGAAAGAATATTTAGAAAGTCAGTTTGGATCTAGAGAGATTGAACAGCAGGTAAATGCTTATGTGGTTGATCTTAGTTCAATTCCCTTTGACATGCAAATCCTCAGCTCTTAGGAGTTGGAGAAACTGAGATACCACCAAGATACAGACCTCAAGGCACCACCCAGAATAAACCTCAGGAACTGAAAGTCATGATAAGAATATAAGAATATGGAAGGACAATCAAATGCTCCAGACCTTCCCTGTGAATATACCCTGTTTATTTTATTTTGTTTTTTTGGGGGGTAGTAACGCCTGATATGTACTCAGGGTTTATTTTAGATTTTACACTCAGAAATCGCACCTGGTGGGCATATGGGGTTCCAGAGTCTGAACCTGGGCCAGATTAAATTTTTATACATGCAAAGAAGTCCAGGACATGACAATTTGGAAAACTTGTATATACTCTCAAAAGTCATTGTTAGCATTCTCCTCTCTGGATTAAGACCATGCCCTCTCTTGAGAGCCAGTATCACTTTCTTTTTCTTGCTTCTCTGCATATATTTCTGTGGAGGGCATGACTGCAAAAGTGCTTTGATGAGGAATTGCAATTTAGAAGCATACTTTTTATTCCTTAGGGATTTTTGGTTTTAGGGACACATTTGTCAGTATTCAGATCTTACTCCTGACTCTGTGTTCAGGGATCATGCTGAGTAAGTCCAACAAATGAAGTATACTAGGATGAACCCAGATTGATAAATAAAAAATTAGTATCCTCTGGGTTATCCTATCTTTCTGGCCCTAGATGTATGCATTCTTGATAACATCAATGAGAAGCAGAAACTATCCACATGAAAAAATTTCCTGAAATCAGACAAATCCCATCTTTTCCAATCACTGTTCTCCAGTCATTTTGGTATCACTATATGCCAAAAGACTCTCTAATTTATTACGTTGGAATTGTTTCCCAAAAAATAATAGAGTGTATTTTTTATACAAATTGTCAGCAACATTATAAATATTTTTAAAATGTTTATCAGTATTTTGACTTAGTGGTAAAAGCACTGCCTTGCATCTTTTCTAGGGGGTCTAGCACTAGCAATGCTGGTGAAATGAAAACACCTCTGCTTATCTGCTGAATTACGCTGAATACACTTCCTAGATAATAAAACTGTAGTTTGGTTAACATAGTAATTTACATAATATATGTTCATATTACTTACAATTAGTACATGTATTGAATAGTAATTTCACAGATGCATTTCCCAAAGTGATTTGCATAATAAAATCAATATTTCTATAAGTGGCTGAAAACTAGAGCTAAACATAATACTCCCATTTTTCCCCAAGGACCTACTATGTGCTTTTGTGGATTTTATTCAGATGTGATTTATCTATTTATAAAAGAAATTAGATATTTTTAATATAGAGAACTGGAACTGAGATTTAAGATTCTGACCCAAATTTACTGAGCTAGTAATGTAACTGGGCCCATTTCCAAAGATCAGTTTGTATTACTAAGTACTATAACAGTTTTTCACTGCAATGTTATGTATCTTCAGGGTTTGGTAATTCAGATGATTGGCATGCTTGCAGATGTAACAGTAAAGTCATTTAGGGGGTATGTATCAGGTTGCAACTGGCTGCTTCTCTCCAGCATCCAGTTATCTACTCAAGTGCCAAGCTGCTCTATCTTTTAGCTTTTTAACACTTTCTATTGTCAGAATGTCTGCAATTTGCTGCTTGGCACTGGCTAGAATAAGAAACAATTGTTGCTATTGTAGCCACAAACCTTACTGTAAATCATTTTCATTGTGGTCACAACTAGTACTACTATTTCTCATCTTTGGCTCTTAGTATACCAATTGATCACCTCTATCCCTTCTAAAACCGCTTCTGCTTTTACACCTGAGTTGTGAACATTATCACATGATATAATATTTCACATCTTCTCATAAAACTGAATATTGAGTTGTCTAAATATAACTTTTTTCACATTAGAACTATATTTAAAATTACTGGACAAAATAGATCTTTTATTTTTCAATGTAGAGTTCTTTGAGGCTGTTTTTATATCAGATTAATTTGAAAACAAAAGGATTATAAAATCTAGATGATAGCCAACAAGTTGTGTGTTTGTGTAGGGAACAGATATAAGCATTCACTTATATGTATGTATGTGTAAAAGTAATGTTTTACATAAGAATTTGAGATCTTAAACAATTTTAAATAAGCTTTACTTAAGCATGGGCATTTATACTCTAGGACTGAAGGCACATTCAGGTTGTTGTTTTGTTTCTGAATACAAATTACGTATCAGAGTAATAGCAACCTATTAAGATGGTCTCCAGTAAAAGAGAACATGATTTTAAATGAAAAACTGAACAGCAATGGACAGCAGAGAGACAGTGTCTTCATCCAGACTTAACTGACACTTTCATCATATTTTAGGTCATAGATAATGAAAATCAACAGTAAATTCCATACATGCTAAGCACGTTGTCATATCATTTTAGTTAATATATTTGCAATTTCTGAAAGACCATCTTCAGCTCCACTTTGGGAACTGTGCTAACTTTCTAGGACACAGCGATTTCTGTCTTCTTTAGAAGCCATATGATCTTAATGACTTGCTTTAATCCTTGATTATATGCTTTTATGAAATATGTGGGATAGTCAATTGAATGTGATGCTATGTAGGATAGCATTTGATGAGGGTGTAATTGGAAACAAAGACTATTTTAAAACATATGGTTCTGAGTGCCTAATAAGAGAAATTAATAATAAGGGGCAAAGAATACATCTATCGATTCCTAATATTAAAGCAATATAGAATTAAAAACATGTTGGCAAGTTCTTTTTGAACTATCTAATGTCTTCAAATAAATTATAAACTTCTTGATAAACCACTTTTGCTTGCATTTTTGCTGACATTTACAACTCCTCTTCTCTGTGATCCAATGCTATTATTTTTCACAAGTTCTTTTATGTATGAGTAGCGTTTCTCTTGCATTATATAGACCATATCGTCTTTTGCTACAATAAACTCTATTATCTAAGATGTGTTTTATTAAAACCATGTTAAAATAGAGATAAAAAATATAGTCTTAAAACCAAATTACTTTGGGAAATGCTATATAACCTAAACTTTTCTTGGTCACTCCTAAATATTTGACATATTCTAATATGAGACTATGCATAATTTGAAGTAATAACAAAACTCTTTAAATAGAAGATAATCTTAAATGAATATTTTAATTCATAATTGTCCATTTAATCCTTGATGTTTAATATACAGTTTGACAATCTTAAATTCTCTAAATCATATCACATAGAACAATGAATTTTTAAAGAGAAGAATTTAGTGTCATCACAGCTTTAAATATAACCCATAGAGATAGGCTGTTATCACCAATGTGACTAGTTCCATTCCTTCTATCTCTCTATTTCTTTAATCACTTTGGGAAAGCAAATCCCAATGGTAGCATGCCATTACAACAGAAAGTGATAACAAAACTGTGCAAATAAAGCACACTTGGAGTTCAAGCTGCTTTTGTTTTCATAAATCCCCATTCCACCAACTACATGTTGCTAAAATAAGTAATTGATTCAGGGAACTAATCATCACTCTAATTAAATTGTAGTTGTAAAGTGAATATATTTAGGCACAAAGTAAACAATTTGAAAGAAAAATTTACTAAGAATTGAAGTATACTAAGTCCTCCTCTTGTATAAAATATGCTTCAATAAAAACTCTTTACAACATCCTAAATAATAATAAAGGCAATTGACAACTAGGTATATTTTATTATTTGCCTTTGCTTTCACTAATCTATGTGAATGAGATTCTATCAGTAGATGCAGACTTGTATACCACATTTCGTACCTGGCTGTGTAACATAAAATATCTAGATTATATAGTGAGAAATATAAAGAGGAAATATGCATTAAAAAACAGATTTAGTGCAAAATCACTCCAATATTGATGCCCATCTGTAAGTTTAACATTTAGCTGTATATAACTTTATTTATATCATCCACTTTTACAACATTTTGAAGTATTATTGTAATACATTCTACTCACTGGCTTCAATTATAAGAATGTGATAAAGGTCTTTATAAACTTAAGAAATCACCTTTAATATTTTCTATAGAATTATGCTAAAATAGATGGAGAGGGAGAAATTTATTAAAACAATATTTTAAAAAATTTTATTGTCTTAACAATATAAACCATATGTCAGATAACTTTCAAGTTGGTAAAAACAATGGGCTAAATTTCTAATTTTAAGGAAGAAATCATCCATCTTAAATATACACTAGTGTTTCTCATGCCTCTTCAAAACTATAGTCAGCTTTGATGGCCAATGATATGCTTGGAGTTGCACTTAGAGTTTTAAATGCTGACTATTAGAATTCACTGCTTATCAGAAACATTGGCATGAGTTTCCCTTTGAGGAGGTCCATGTGTCTTCCATTCTCAACACTCTCTTTTCCAATGAGTAAATAGTGATGCTCATTTCTTTTGCTTATGTCTGTATGAAACCTGCCCAGTGATATGTTTTGTGTTCTGTATTTTATAAATTAAACAACTATGTAAAACAATAAATCATTCGGATATTTGACTTCAAATACTAATTAATCTCTAAAAATAATTGATTATGATATAATATATCCTTATTCATGAGACATAAAAACCAAACTTATGAAATACAGCTACTTTGCCAGTTTTACTTTGCTGATGTTTTAAAAGCCAGATGATCTAAGAATATACACATTTACTTATCTCAGAAAGACATAATCACACTGTCATCCATTTTTGAACCACAAAAGATGGATAGTATAACATGTGCTTAAAATGGATTCATTAATTATCAAAATAGATAAGTGTTTCATCAGGTATATACAGCAGATAACGTTTATCTTTACTCATAGAAGGAAAAGATTAAAGTAATTCTTCTACATATATTTGGAAGTAAAAAAAACCTACTCTACTGAGACTTTCATAATGTGTCATTTGATAATATACCTTGCCACAGATAGCAAAGTTGTACAAATATAGATACTGATGATATTTCATATCTAGAAGGGCAGTTAGATTTGAGAGAAAAGTCATTCATTTCCATCATAAATATCATTTAGTATTTATTTTTTCTTTATAAATGTATCCCTGTAAAAATATCACAATTATTATTCAGGATTTTATTTTTCTGATATGCCTTTCAGTAACTTCGAGTATGTTCTCTTATACAAAATAGAAGATTCTCAATAAGTTTCAGTATACCTAGTCTCAATTGCAACAATAGGGTGGTATAAGTATATTTATAATATTGTATTAATACAATTAATATCAGTAGTAGTGGTATTATAGGGCACTGTTTTATGTCAAACATGCCTATTCCTCTCTGTATTATGTAGAAGTGAAAAGAAATTATTTTTACATTTAAAAAAATCAAAATCTGTCTAAAGTGTATTGCACTGTTTTATTAATTTGAAAAAAAATTTTATAAAAAGCTTAAAACTCAAGAAGTCTATCCACGTTTGGGAATGTGTAAATACACTTGAAAGAAAAAAATTCTTATTTCTTTATTAGTTGTGTCAAAAGGAAAAAAGTTTTGGGAAAATAAGTCTATGTGCAAAAGAGGAATGAAAGCAATTTTCTACATCAAAAAGTTTGACACGTAGTTACAGAATGCATGATAGAACACTACTCATGTGACATATTAAGTCCATTGAGAGATTGCAAATTTAATTACGTTCTCATAGTAGCCCACAATTGCTCAATTTTGAGTAGTTGAGTTTTGATATTTATTCCCTATTTCACATTGTTGAGGTAGGAGAACTTAGATAATGTGACCAAGCAAATCTCTCACTCTTTGCTAGTGCCTTTCTGTATTTTGAGAATTGAATATCTTGAAATATTTGCTAACAAGTTAAAAATTTTTATTCCATTAATTTTTTAACTATAAGTGATCTCATTACCCAAATACCATATAAGAATGCTCTCTAGGAAATCTGAAAAAATTAATTTTCTATTATAAAATGTCACCTCTAAATATCTGATAGAGGTAACAAATTTTGTTTGAGACATTCAGTTTAACCACATAATCTCACTGTCAGATTTACACATATGAAATTACCTGCAATCACTAAATTCTTTGAAGTCTAGTACATATTGTGATATTGATCTTGTCAAACATTTTGAATTATAACACCATTGACTAGATAACAAGCATACTGTTCTATTTTTAATTCACTGATATATTACTATTTAGGATGGATATACATGATATGATTCAGTTGTTAGTAAACTACTTAAATGCACTTGACAACTGAGTGAAATATATATGTTGGGATATTAGAAGAAAAACTCCTAAAATGAAAACAGATTTGTGAGTTATATAGTTTTAATCTTACTCTATGAGCAGAATTATAATTTGCCATTTTGAATTATTATCAATTCATTTGAAGACTCATATAAACATTGTTAAAGTGCTCCCTAGAAATCTAAGTGGCAAGAAGGCTGAAGTAGGAATAGAGATGCAGGTCACTGCTCCACAAATACAAAGCTTTTATTGCAAGAGTGAGCTGACAAGTTTGTGTTTTATATATGCTTATTAGTGTTTTAATGGCAAAATAAAGGTTTAAGACAAACATTATAAGAAAGAGTTAATTTCTTATTTTTGCTATAGGGAAACACATTTTAAAATGTTATCTTAAAGTGTAGAATTGCTAGTGGGAGATGACATTCAGTTATACAAATTTAAGAATTCTAGAGTCATTCAATGAAATGAACAATCAGTTCTATTTTGGTCAACATAACCATCTCTTCCATATTAAAACCACTCACAGTTTACCCAACTACTATTGACCATTTTCATGTAAGTTTAATCACAAATATCCCAAAGTAAATTTCGAAACATGTTTGCAAAAAATAAGTTAGGTTAAATATCAACTTTTACAATATATAAAAGTAATAACTATAAAACATTCACTTAGAATATAATAGTTCTAAAAACACAGACTATTTAGTTTTTATTCCTTTTAAGATACCAAGTCATATTAAATAAATTGTCCATGCGTACTAAACATAGCTGACTATTTTAATCCTAGTTTAATGGTTAATGTTCATGACGTTGTCAGAATTTATAAGATGTGCAGCCTTATTTTATTGAATTAAATATATATATTTTTCTACATCAAATATATTCCTTCATTTCGCAAGTCAGCATCAATAACAAGAGAGTACTAAATTCACTAATTATGTTAGACTTAGCTTGCAGCAATTGAGTGACAGCCATTTTTCTGTATCTCTCCCCTTCAGCCCTCTCTCCAGATGAGAACTGGCACCTTCTCCTATGCAAATGAACACCTAATTAGCGACACCTCCCAGTCAATACGACACTTTCTTATCACGTTATATTACCTGACAAGCCCTTTCTCTCCAGTCCCGGCCCACCAAGAATCTTCATTCATTTTCTCTTCTTCTCTGCAAAGTGAACTGATCCCGCATAATCCCTGGAATAATGTAGTTTCTCTTGTGGAAGAGCAGCTCCCCTCTCCCCTTTTACATCAAGCTAATGGAGTCAGTAGGTATCCTATTGATCTTTTCTCTATATGGTTTCCACAAGGATTTGACAGACTTCCTTACTGGTTAAACATCCAGGCTTTCTGAAGTGGCTATAAAGCTTTGTTTTTGATTTTTCTAACTTTTTTTTTTGAAACCCTTGCTCATCTGTAGTCGTTAAAAGCTCAGTTGATGCCATGCAGAGCAAAGCCTTATTTCTTTGCAGAACTAATCTAGACACTGTCTAGTGTTGAGTACAGTTGTCTGATTCAAATCTTCTGTTACAAAGCAGATGACATCTAGCTAGATGTCATGAGAAGAGCCTAACAATGACAATTCACTTATCCCTTAGAAAGAATCAATTCTCCCACAATGCATCTGTCAGAGAACTCTCACTCAGTAAAAGCAATTTTTCTAGCTGTCTGACACTGTAATTGCTCTTAAATTTTCAATGAACGTTTTACAAGGACTCCCCTGAACCATGATGAAAAACTTAACTTTTTTCTAAAAATGAGAGGCTGACAGGATGAAAGAGGTCTTTCTCTTTAAAGCCTTGCTTGCTTGAGTAGGAATTCTTTCATATCATCAACAAGCTGTTGAATAGAGGATAGATTACTTTCCATTTATTTCATCAATCAGATTAAAGGCTCTCCTTCACAATGCCCTTTAAACAAGAGCTGTTTATGATGTCCTCCCAGGTTTGACTTTAATGTAGTATTAAATCACTATGGACAGTGAAGTCGGTAAAGAATATAAATATGATGAATATCTGACAACACTTAAGGATTGCATATATTTTGGTCATTATCTTCATTCTTGTCATAAAAAGAGGGGTAAATATAAGACAAACAGCTATAGATTTGCTATTCTTTATTCTGGAAAAGAAAAGTAACAGAATTTTCTTTTAAGGATCAGTAAGCAGAAATGCCAAGCATAGCAGTCATATTTATCTGCTTCGACAAGCCAGTAATTTAAGAGAAAAAATGGAAAAGAAAAAGCTTCCATTTTCTAGTTTTATTCTTTTCTCAATATATATGTATATATATTTGGAAGGATTAAAAATAGGGCTCAGGAACACAGAGTGAGAATACAGTGGGTGGGGTATTCGCATTGCATGCAGCCTTAGTAGGCCCCAACCTGGTATGTCATATAGTCCCCCAAGTACAGCTAAGAGTAATTTGTGACTATAGAGCCAGCACTGCTGAAAGTAGACCACCCCCCAAAAAAAGAATCTGAGTTATTCATTTTCTATGAAATCAGACAATAGTTGGTCTGAATAATTCTCTATTCTAAGATTTCCCAAAAATCATAAAGAGCCCAAAACTGTTTATGCTTTTCTCCACAATATGAAAGCCTTAAAACAGACTTGTATTATTGAGTAGGTAAGCAGAACTACTTCAATTGGCAAAGAAATAACAAAAATCCTGGTGCCTAAAAATTCCTTAATTCAAATGTATGATGAATCTGTGATTAAATATCTGCCATATATAGTAACCTTCCATTCATTTAATGTATTTTACATCTAATGAGAGAAAACTAAACATACTGTAAATAAAAAATTAAAGCAATGTAGTTGTGAAAGTTGGTATTGTCATTTTATCCTATCTTCTTTCCTTGCCCTTGAGCTCCTGACTTGAACAGTTTTGGCAGTTTCTCATATACTGTTGAATTCTCTTCTATAACTGGAAACTCAATATTTACCATATTTTCTTAAATTTTTATTTATCATAAAATATTTTCTTTCTTTCTTTTTTTTTTTTGTTTTTTGGGGCACACCTGGCAGTGCTCAGGGGTTACTCCTGGCTGTCTGCTCAGAAATAGCTCCTGGCAGGCATGGGGGACCATATGGGACACCGGGATTTGAGGCAACCACCTTAAGTCCTGGATCAGCTGCTTGCAAGGCAAATGCCACTGTGCTATCTCTCTGGGCCCATAAAATATTTTCTTAATACAGAGTTCAGATGCTATTTTTTGTATTGCTAAGTTGTAAACTTTATTGTCTTATATATTATTGCATCACCTATTGTTCAATAGGTACTTATTTTTATAAAACCCAAATTAATAATGTAGAGCACTGAATGAATTAATAATTGAGTATAAAGACATTTTTTTGGGGAAAGAGTTCACTTGTCTTCCTTACCTTCCATTTTTAAGTTACTTACTGGATTATACAGTTTTTATGTATTCAGTATAACAATTCACAGATTCACAGACTGTGCTAGCATTTAATCTATGCAATGTCATTGATTCCTCATATGCATGATATATATTTTATTCAGAGCAAGAAAAATTTTAATATTTAAACTCCTATTATTTTTTTTATTTTATCTTTTTTGGTTTTTGGGTCACATCCAGCAGTGCTCAGGGGTTACTCCTGGCTCCGTGCTCAGAAATTGCTCCTGGCAAGCACGGGGGACCATATGGGGCACTGGGATTCGAACCAATGACCTTTTGCATGAAAGGTAAACGCCTTACCTCCATGCTATCTCCCGGGCCCCATAAACCCCCATTATTGTCTCTATTTCTTATGTCATCATTCCTCTTTTGTTTACCTTTCGATTTCACATTTAACTATTAATTAAGGAAATATAAAAGTAAATGTGAGAAAAATAAAGTCTTACAGTGCTCTAGCCAGAATTGATTATTGGATTCATGCTGCCACCTTCTGCGATTGTCACCACTTCTCTTCATCCTATGGTACTAGTTTTTGTTGATAATTCACTCTTATGTAAAAATCCCATCACTACTATCACTATCTCATCCCTATCACTGCCTCTATTATTAAAACATAAAACTTATGAGATGACAAATCAATTCTCACTTATTACTCTTATGATCAAATCTTCTCACTTATTACTCTTTCCCATTTCAGTCAAGACTATTGTAATAGTATGATAATCTGGACTTTTTACGTTTCCTGTCCCTTGTTCTTATCCCATTTTCTGAATTCTCTAGAGTTCATAATTAAAATGCTTTATTTAAAACATATTTTCCAGAGATAAGAGAGATGGTACAACAGGTAGGGCACTTGCCCTTCATGCAACTGACCCAAGTTTAATACTTGGACTGCTTATGATAATCTAAGCACTGAATATGAGCCCCTAAATATCTCTAAGAGTTTTCCTGGAGCACAGAGCCAAGAGTAAATCTTGAACTATGTGTGGCCTAAATCAAATGAAAAAAAAAAAACCTAGAATAATCTTCAGTTTTTATAATACAGTATAATTCAAAACCTTTAGTAATTATTAATTTGCTCATTTTTCTAGTATGTTGCAATTGTCCTCAAAACAAAAATGTTTAATGCTTAAAATATAATGATGCATTCTCTATCTCAAATGCCCAGAACACATTTCATTGCAAGTACTTGATAAGTATTTGAATGTATGAAAGAGCTTCTCTATGAACTTCTATTGTCCTTCAGCATATTTTATTGGTATTTTTCTAGATTATTGTCTATGCTTCTTAATCATGTATAAATTTTATAGTGCACAATGATTATAGTTTTAATTATTTTATTTCTTTGGCTATTGTTTCTATAGATACAATATAATTTGTGTATGTAATCATTTCCATGGTTAACCTAACTTATAAATTCATTCCTAGTATTTCCTCTAAACTTTACTCTCTCATTAACCTACTGCTTATTTGACTTCTTCACTTGTGCATCTGGACAGTTACATCATCTTAATTCAAAATAGAACTTTTAATTTCTTTTTTCTTTCTCTTTTTTTTTGGGCCACACCCAGCAGCACTCAGGTGTTACCTCTAGCTCTGTGCTCAGAAATAGATCCTGGCTCAGGGGACTCTATGGGATGCCAGGGATTGAACCTGGGTCTGACCTGGGTCAGTCATGTGCAAGGCAAAGGCCCTACCATTGAGCTACCACTCTGGGATAATTTCTATCCCTCATCAACTCCATTACCAGTGTTTTTAATTCATTCTTGCCATCCCAAATTGCTCAAATCCAGGATTTAACCTTTATTTTTGTTTGTTTTGGAACCACACCCAGTTTTGCTCAAATTGTACTCCTGACTCAGTACTTAGGAGTTAATACTGGTTGTGTAGAGGAGACTATATGTGCCAGGAATTTTAGTGAGTTAAGCTATATGCAAGCACATGTATTTATCTCTCTAGGATATTGACAAAAATTGTTGAGGTGGGTTGAGTATTTGGGACACACCAAGTAGTGCTCAGGGATAACTCCTGGATCTGCATTCAAAAATTTCTCCTGTCAGGCTCGGATACCATACGGAATGACAGAAATTGAACCCTGATTTGTCCTGGATCAGCCAAGTGCAAAGCAAATGCCCCTACAGCTGTGTTATAGCTCTGGCCCAATGAAAGTTTTGAAATAAGTGCATAAAGGACGTTTTAGCGACTGTATTAATAGGTTATACTTAGATTTTTGTATATTCAAATGATATATACATACTAGAACAATTTCCAGTGATTTAGATCTCCT
>PVKC010039475.1:0-12536 GCA_004027635.1 Crocidura indochinensis | reverse complement strand
TATGAAGCCAGCTGGAGAGATGAAGTCATGAAATTTTCCTATACATGGATGTAGATGGAATCTATTATGCTGAGTGAAATAAATCAGAGAGAGAGAGAGAGATAGAAAAGCAGAATGTTATCACTCATCTATGGGTTTTAAGAAAAATGAAAGTCATTCCCGCAATAATAATTTTCAGACACAAAAGAGAAAAGAGCTGGAAATTCCAGCTCACCTCATGAAGCTCACCACAAACAGTGATGTGTTAAGTTAGAGAAATAAGTAATTTCTGTACTGTCCTAATAATGAGAATGTCTGAGGGAAATTAAAAGCCTGTCTAGAGTACAGGCGGGGGCTGCGTGGGGAGAGGAATATTTGGGGCATTGGTGATGGGAATGTTGCGCTGGTGATGGGTGCTATTCTTTACATGACTGAAACCCAGACAATCATGTATGTAATCAAGGTGTTTAAATAAAATAAAATATATTATTAAAAAAAGAAAATGAGACAGACATAAGAGAGACAAGCATGAGGTCATGGGCTCTCAGCTTCAGCCCGATAGTCCTTCATGTAGGGCATTTATTGTTCAGCAATAATCAATCATGGGAAGATCGACACGTGACAAACACATTTTATTCCTAATGCTAAGCCTAAGGAGCAGAGGGTTACATTTAGGAAGGGGATGTGTGAGGAAAGATGAAAATAAAGTAAAAAAAAATCTCTGAAGATTGCCTTTCTCTGAGAGGGATGACAGATAAAAAACTGTACACAGGACTCCTGCTTGCAGGTAATTTACATTGCAGATTTGGACTATCAGTACTCTATACTTGTTTACATCTTGTATCCATATCCAACCTGTGCCCCTTTTTTATATTCTTCATAGGCAAGTAGTTTCACGACGGTTGACATTTCAGTCTTGGTTTTGTTTGCTCGGGTTCTGTGGTGTGTCCTGCATACTACCAGTGAAGAAAAAATGATTAAGATAAAAAGAAAAACTTCTAAAATGATCATAAATGTGAGAGTTTGTAATGAGATAGAAATAGTGATACCATGTCAATTTACACACTGCTTTAACCCAGGCAAGGCTCTCTATGATTCTTTCCTGACAGGCTTGATTTATTAATTCTTTGTTGCTATCCTGCTTCAGAATTATGGTGTGCAGGGTGATTTTACAACTGTTGCTTAAACAGGAGGGACCCAGGCACCTGAAAAGACCCAATGATGATGAGTGACTTGACCTTGTGGTAGATAATAACCATGATGGCCCCCTTGATCTTGACTATATTGCCTTTTCATTGGCATCCCCCCTTTTGAATGGATTCATATTGCTCTAGTCCATTTATCTGCATTTTTTCATGAACTGTATGTGGCAGGCGTTCTAGAGCTTCTGCCGTGCACATGCCCCAAGAAGTGAGAGGAGCCTTTCTAGTGGTGTGCAGTTCTCTTTCCAAAGGCCAATGCTCACTGCCTTTCTTCTGCACGATGTGCTTTGTGCGAGGACTTTGTCCCCCAAACTACAGCAGCTTATCAAGTTCACTGCCAGGCAGAAGCCAAAGAGAAAACCCCATTGGAGGGGGACCAACAGCAAAAAAATGAGCATGTCCCCCAATCTGGCCAAGGTACTGAAGGTCGTTCTAGCTTTGGTAACCTTAGCAGCCTACCACAAAAGGTGGAGATCAGAATCTAAGCCCAGCTGAAGCCCAAATGATGAGAAGCTGCTTTCAGAGCCTCCTGCAACTTTCTTCTAGGTTAATTCTTTTACCCTATTTGCATTATTCACTATATTGCTGGCTAAGCTGTGTCTTCTACCTGTATAATTCTTTTTAACTACTCTTGTTTCCTAACCCCACTGAAAACAGATAACCATGTACCCAACTCTAGTGTTTAATATTAATTTGCACAGTTCTGGAAATACATAATGTAGTTAGATATTTAATAGTTCTCAATTATCCCTGTGAATGTTTCCCATTTATGGTGATGCTTGATTGTGTATACTATTTATCAACTTATTCTAAAATTAAGTCTGCAACACTATTCTAAAATGTTTTTGTCCACAGAAGTTGATGGAAAAGGAACTTGGATACTATAGACATATTGCAGTGCTCATTATAAGAATGAGTTGTAAAATAACTCTATCACACCTATTTTCTGTTTATATATTTGCAGAAAGGTTCTTATGATTTTGTTTAGAGAATTTTATGGAAAAGGTATTCAGATGCTCTAGATTTGTGTTACATTGCTTGGTATATGAATGTTTAAGAACTTTAAAATCTGCAGAGAGGTTCTAAAATTTATGTTCAGAAAAGTGTATGAAAAAGTTTGTGATATGTATAAGACAAGTATATGAAAAATAGCTGATTTTTTTTAGAATAATGTATGTACAATTTACCCTACGATGCTTTTACAGCCAAGTCTACTCTCACCTGCAGTGATTCCTAAGAATTAGAAATTTTCCTTACCGTCTTACTTACCGCTAAAAGATTTTTTTCTTTTTCTTTTCCCAACTTTTGCTGTGTCTATGCAAATTAATAGTCATTCTGGGGTTCCTGCATATTTGTATTTACAGAACTATGGAACAAGACTTATTTAGTCTTTCTCAATTTTTGGACAGAAAACAGTGAATTACTCGTCTACACCCTGTTTTTTCCCCAGGGCAAAAGTGTTCCCCAACTTCCCTTTTCTTTTCACCAAGCCCTTTGACTTGTAAAAGTCCACCTGGATCTCATTCAACCCTTACCCTGGTGGTTGGAAAATAGAGGTTTTGGTTTGGCTTGGTGTGTGGAGAGGGACCATGAAGTGACAAAAACTCCATGACTTTTTACTGACTGGCTTGATTCATTAATTCTTCACTGCTACCTTGCTAAAAAACCGTTCACTCCGAGATTGGAAATATGGCACATGGGGTAATTTAACAATACCATCTGCCATTCTTCTGTGTAGATCAGTAACAGAGAACTTTTAATTTATGAGAAATAGTATCATATATTTCTTGTTGCAAAAGCTGTATATCATTAGAAATTTTTCCTTGATTAAGTAAATGTTTTTTTAATTATCTCCAATGCATACTGTGTTTCATTATATATTTTAGTAGTTACACAAAACTGGGTAAAGTTCCAATCACCTTTTAAACAAGCTGTGGCTTGTAATTTTTTTATCTGATCGCCAAGAAAAGCAATTGCTTGTTGCAAATTGTACATCTGTGTGTGGCCTTTGAACTATTTCATTTTGATCAAGTTGCTGACGCAGGTCTCCAACTTTTTGCTATACAATTTAATAAGCAAGCTCTATAATAATCATTAATATTTTGATGATATTTACATTTTTTCTTCTCTCAAAACTTTGTTTTTTTGGATTTTACAAATATTTTTTGGCCATGCTCATCACTCTCAGGGGTTTCTTCTTGTTCTGCACATAGAATTCTCTCTTGTCAGGCTCTGGGGACCATATGGGATACCAGGGATTGAACCTAGGATGGCCACATGCAAGGCGAATGCCTTTCCCACTGTGCTATCATTCTGGTCCCAGAATTTTGATTACTCTGTGTCTTGTCAATTTTTTAGTATATTTGTCATTTATTCTTTAGGCAGCTTCTTTTTGTGCAAGAAGCCTCCCGTTAGAGATTGAGGAAATTCTCAAATATTTTCTTCCATCACTTTTTCTCACCCCCTTTTTTCTTACCTTCTTGTATTTCTATAATTTGGAAATTTTTGAGAATACTTGTGGCAAAATATGGGGCAAGTGAAGGTACCCAAACAAAGCATTTCTAAGCTAAATAAATAAAATAAATTATTTAAAAATAAATGATTAACATAAATAGATAAGCTATGTAATTGGAAAGATAATTTTAAAACCATTTTTGGGGAATAATATCCAAAATACCTAAAGTTGTGTGTGACTCAATAGCAAATTACAAAGAATACCAAAATTAAATAATGTAAATTAATAAGTGAAAAAGTACCAATTTAAACTTTTTTTCAAAGACATAAGAATGGTATTCAAAAATGAATATCACTGAATATCACCTATTAAAAATTTCATATTATTTAAGCAATACATATATAAATCATCTTTTGTTTGTCAAACAGCTGGCAATGCTTAGGGTTTACACCTGGAACAATGCTCAGTGATCAATCCTGGAGGTGCTTATGGAACTGTATGGAATGATAGGGCTTGAACCCTAGCAAAGCAATGCAAGCTCCCTACACACTGTATTATCTCCACAGCTCAAAGTAGTACAGGTATAATAGCATGGTTGTTTATGGTATTTAGGTGCAGTCTCTGCATACATCTCCACATCATTACCAATGTATTAAAGATTTCTATCACTAGTGTTATGCCACTTTTTATAATATCAATTCCACTCACATATTTTAAGTGAGAGAGTTAAAGGGTAATTATACCTGGAGTTGTACAGAAGCCTAGAAGTTCCCTTAACTATGTCACACTTCAAAAGAAATAAGGATCAGGAGGACTAATTTAGGAAGCTTGCCATTGAAGAGGGAGTACAGTTAGGACAGCGGACTGACCACTATGACAATGATAGTTGTAAATGACCAATTTGGGGAAAATGGGTTTATGACACCTTCTCAGTAGCAGAATTTCAAACCGTGGTTCCTAAAAGGAAAAAAAAGAGTAGCATAGTATCTACCATAGAGGTAGGCAACAAGGGAGGCTATGTGGGGACATTGATGGTGGAAAATAGAGGCAGGCGAAAACAGGGGTACCAGGGAGACTAGTTGAGGACATTGGTGGTGGGAAATAAACACTGGTGAGGAATGGTGCTGGAATATTCTATGAAACTCAACTATCAACAACTTTTTTTATTTTTTATTATTTAATTAATTATAAATCTTTGATTTAATAGCAAAGAATAATAAGTATTTCAAACTTGTGTTAACACAAAATGACTGAAGAGAAAATCCAAGTTACCAAGACATGCACAGCTTTTTTTTATTTTTGACCCTAGCCAAGATTATTTTCCAATAGTTTTACTTGTTTCCTCCTAAGAAGGCATAATCTAGGCTGTTGTTGGTAGATGTATTGGTCTATCTTTCCCAATATTTGTCCCTCATCTCCCCATACTCCTTTATAGCCAAGGAGAATCTATTAAAGCAAATCTTCCTCCTCATGTTATCATATATGACAAAGAAATATTCAAAGACTTAACAATTTAATTTGACTAGTTTCATACAACTTGCACTACCCATGGTGACACTAAAACTTATTTGGAGCAGTGGCTTTATTTGCAACTCTTCATGCTATGCATTGCTATGGATTTTTCAAACATGTCACTGTTCATACCAAACTATATGTAGTTTCCCTTACAATGCATTCTCTAGCTTGAAGAAAATTGCTGTTTTCAATTTGTTACTTTGCCCCCTGCTGGATGTTTTAAGGTCAGAATCTTTTAGTGCTCCAACAAATATTGGGAAGACTGTTTTCAAGAATATGATTTTCAATCCACTTTTTGTGCAATCTTGCTGGTTGTCAATTTTAGTTCACAGTAACACATAATAAGTTTCATTTTTTTCATGTGAAAAATGAAAAGTTTTGGGTATGTGTTAATATCTCTTCTAATTCTAAAAGAAAGTTATTTTGAGGGTTGGAAAGATAACACAGATGAATGGGAGCTTGATTTGCATGTGACTGACCTGAGTTTGATCCCTAGTACTCCATGTGGACCCCTAAACCTGCCAGGAGTAATCCCTATTCACAGAGTCAGGAGTAAGCTCTAGTATACCAGCTGTGGACCAAAAACCAACAACAAAGGCAGTTATATAAACCAAAGTTTATTCAACAATTTTAGATGCTTGAGTGAGAATGTTTTGGGATTGATATGATAGATTGAAGACCAAGACTTGTCATTTTAAATCATTTAATAAGAGTCACTGAGTTCATTTACTTTTTATTGTAATTATCTATGAATATCTAATAGTAAGCTAGTAATTTCAAATTTGATCCTCATTGATTAAAAACTGATATCATTTATTACATAGGACTCAATTATTTTGTCCAAATATAAACCTTAAAGAAGTTGGTGTGTTTGTCACTTTAACAAGGGATTCTAGTTCTAAAATAGTGCTTTAGTTATATTGAATGAAAGGATCATTTATCTTTCAGCATAATTTAAAATGTTGTTGTGTTGTTTAATAATCATGCTATCCACTACAAAAATTGTATAACTCATTAGTTATTTCAAAACATCAGACATGCATATTTTAGAGGGAGAAAACTAAGGTCAAGGAAACAACACGCTGTTTTACGGAAACATAGAATGTATCACTCAAGTAGAAACATAAATTGACATACAGGACTTCTGTCTCTAGGCTCCTATAATTTATTTGATACCCATATTATTTCTTTCTTCTCTATTGTAAAATGTTAGATGCTAACCATATTGTCACTTTATGTAGAAGCCTAGTGACAAGTTAAAAGATATACATGGGTTTTAGGTCATTCTAGAGGAAAAAAAGAGATTTTAAACAATTATGGTCAGAAAGAAAATAGGATCTGACTTATGCATACAGCTTATAACAGTTATTTTCTCTCTTTCTTAAACACGTGTCCAAAGATTTTGTTTTGTTGCTCCAGCAAGTAGGGTACTTAAAATATGAGAAAACTCTTTAGTCTGTAGCAATCAATGATAAATACAGAATATCATGAAATTCCATTGTTGTTCTTGTATTTTGACAGGGAGAAAAGTCAGAGGAATAATTCTTTCAGTTCTGTAAGTATTATTAATAGTTGGGGGGAATATTGGGCCATACCTACTGGTGCCTGCTAATTCCTAACTGTATCCAAGGAATATTCCTGGCAGTGCCATAGGGATCATGTGGTGCCAGAAATTGAACCCAAGTCAGATACAGCGATAGAAACAGACACTATACTGGTCCCTTGACTTAGATTTTACCTGGGTTGTCAAATGTGATATGACATCTTATAAATAATGTGTGGATGTGCCTATTACTTATCTGAATGTTCCTGAGAACAGAGCAATGAATCCCCTAATTGTTCAGGCTCCATAAGGGCGAGGATGAACAGCTGTTTTTTATGTGGCTTGTTCCCAGTAGAAAAAAAAAGATTTTGATAAGATATTTTAATGGGCTGCCAGTGTTCATCTGTGATTTCTAACCATACTCTGAAATTTTGGTGGTCCCAGTTCAACTTATTTTGTCAAGACTATCACAGGTCATATGTATAATCATTGTGTAAAGTTTTATTTAAATATACAAAAATCAAAGTAGCGTAAAATGTCACTGGGCAGGATTCCAAATCTCCTTTTTACTAAAGGCATCAAAAACCCAGAGCTAATTAAAAGAACTCTAATGGCATTCATCTGAAATTTTAGAATGTTTTGTGTTTTAACAAATTAACAATAATGATATGAGGACATTAGCAGCATTTCTCGGGTTTCTTTGTTAATGATAACTTGAGCCTGCAGACAGAACAGGGACTGTGGCCAAGATTTAACTGGCTTTTCAGCAAAGCCAATATTTTATATAGTGTATGGCATTTCTGACAGTAGACACAAAGAAAAATTCAGAGTCACACATCTATGCCAACAAACAAGTTTCTGTAATTTTTAATTGTATTTAGAGCAACAAAAGATTTTAAGATTACAAAAAGTTAACAGAACACAAGCTGCTGCACAGTGGAGGCCTACTGCCCCTGTGTAAACTGAAGCCCCATCAAAACACAATTCATGTTTATTTTGAAAATATTTTTGCATCAATATTGAAAATTCTAATATCTTGCTACATATTCCCTTCTTCCTCCAAATTAAACTGAAGTATAGCATAAAATGCCATATTTGAGGTACCCCTGATCAAAATTCCACTTTAGGTGAAAGCAGAAAGGTATTTTATTTAGCTTGAGTCATCTTACTGGTGTCTACTGTCAGCACCACAATGACTAGTGGAATAGGACAAATCCATAGACATTTTACTCTAGCACAGAGTGCACCGAAGGTTAGTGTTGGAAGAGACTGCAACCATGTATAGGGTACAGAGTCTTAAAATGTTAAGTTAAAGCAAGCATTATCATCAAGAGAAGCAGCAAAATTTCATAATTTTCCTCTTTAAGTGTGTTCCAGTCTTTGATGGCACCAGGGTCTGCCTTGTTAAGTAGTGAATGTGGAAACTGTTTTAGGTATTAAGGTTCATTTTATTTTATTTTCTCTTTTACTTTATTTTATATTCCTTTTATTGTCTTTTTAAAATTTCATTAAAGGCTAAGAGATAATTGGGATGATAAAAAGAAACAAGCATATCATATATTGAATTAGGATAAAATGTCTTAATATCGTCTAATATTGGCCATATAGAAGTTGGGATAAATTGATGCTGGGGCAAATAAAGCTATGTTTCCTACTGAACCCCAACAAGACTTGTTTAGAAGGAGTGGGAGTGTGTCAAATACTTTGTTACATCAGATGAAGTGTCAGAAGTGAAATGGACAATGGAAGTTTTCTGCCTTCACCTAGAGATGGTTGAGGGATGGGAACCTCTGGGCAATAGACCTAATATGTCAATCTCTTAGACAAATCTTGTGGGCAGACATCAATCTGTACCTATAGAAATACAACTTTTCATACATTGACAGGTATTTTTTAACAATGAAAAATGCATTTTCATTGCCATCTTATAATAACAGAATAAAACCAGAATTACAGCAAGATCAACTTAATCAACTTAATTACAGGCAATTTTTCTGAAATATGAAGCATTTGTTCCAGGTTCTCAAATGCAGAAAGTCATTTCTCAAACAAAGATGGGGAAGAACAACGATACACTTCTACTTCTCAGTTATTCTTTGGTGGCGCTGATCAGCCATCTAGATGAGCCTTCAGGGCCAATTTAAGGCTTTCTCTATGGTACATTTAAATTTGATCCAATAACTTCACAACCCTTTACACATTCACTTGTCTTAGGATAGTAAAGTGCAATACATCTTGTACCCATAGCATTCCACCACAGCTGCCCTTTGTAATGCCTCCAGGTAAGGCTCCATTAAAGGCAAAGGTCTCTTTCATTATCTTATCAACCCAAGGATCTTTTCCATTCTTAGCTTCCAAAATGCAGTGGCAGCATTTTTCACAAATACATAGAATCAATTATACTTTAAACAAAATATAAAGTTGCAGAGAAAGGTAAAAGCTATCAGCACACAGTATGTTTATATATAATTAAATTTGAAACATCAATACAAATACTAATTTACATCATATTTCAACACCTACCTTAAACTACTTTTTATGCAACATTTTATGCAACTCAAAATGTGTAGAAATGATGTTTTTGTCTGCTCTCCCTCTATTGCAAAATCTAGTCTTTTATATATTCTCAGCAAGGGCTGAGTTCACATCTTTAATAAAATAACATGGGATGAGCAAACACAGTGTCCAAGAGAGCTCCAATTCTAATCATGCAATAATGGAGCTTTGAGAATTTGCTCAGCGACTACTAGAGAAAGAAAAGATAGTTTTGCACATAAAATCAGTTACTAAAGGACCAATTATTTGTTTTTATCCCTAAAAATGATCATCCCCTCTTCTAAACACATATATTGTGGAGAAGCCCACGACACTATTAAAAGTGAGTCACTAGCAACATATTTTGGTCTGTCTTTGGATAGCTTACTAAAGAGGTACAAATGCTTACTTCTAACCTGTCTTTAAACTTTTGGTATCTTAGCAGATACTGTGTCATCTTTGGTAATATAAAATGTTGCTTTCATCTCCTTGCATTTTAACTGCTTTCAAAAGTTTTCAATTACTTTAGTGGTGAGAACAGACCTGCCTATAAAAGGCAACAAGTATATAAGCCTCCTTTTACAAGAAATTACACATGTTAAATTACTTTAAGTTTGGAATCTGATCTCTGTTTTAGTATTCCTGGTAACTGCCCGCCTACTGGGAAAGAGGTATGTTCAAGCATGAAAACCACTACTCAACTCATTATCTTCTTACCTGGGAAACTAGTACATAATAAATAGAAGTCAGTTTCTTGTTGATCATCCAAGTCTATGAAAGGATCATGCAAGAAGAGACTTTCTAAAGAATGTCAGGAAGTGAATCTTTCTGGAAAAGGTAGACTAGCTTGGAATTTTGTTCTCTGCTGAATTTCAAGGGGATAAAAGAGTGAGCAAGGCTCTATCTTTATTGTACCTCATGAATCAAACATCAAGGATTTGAAGCTCAAATTTAAGCCAATTGTATCAATTTCTTATCATGTATATAGATAGTACACTTATTTTCTCTTAAAGTACAAGTAGAAATTACTGTTTACTAAATATGCACATACGACTTTAGGAGAATATATACAGAAAAGAATTTAACATAGGCACATCCTTTCTCAACCTTGACAGTCACCCTCAGCAACTAACCAAAAGACAGTGAAAATCTTTTTCAGTGCTGGTGAGCTTACACAAAAAATATAAGCATATGCATTATTGGTTTTGTTCTCAAAGATATATATATGTATATGACAGAGTCCTTTAAAAATTCCCATCTAATTGAAAAATAATAACTCTTCCAAAACAATGATACTGTTTGTGGCATAGAAAAACAATAAAACAAAGAACTCAATCCTCATTTCAGCTCAGAGGCCAGGTCTGGGCATGCTGCCCAATCAATAAGAACTGAAACTACCACATGACTCCTTTTACCACAGAGTTTGTGACCCTGGCAGCTGTTTGCTGCCCGGCACAGATGGGGCCTTTTCTCTGCTGTTTCTTTTTAATCTTCCTCACTCTCTATCCAATTGAAAACGGAAAATATACTTCGAGAGAGATCCTGTGATTTGTCTGGTGAATGATCTTCATCTCCCCGCTCACAAAGGCGGGGTCTGGAAGGCTGAACTTTCACATCTGAGCACTGTGTAGCAACCACATCAAGTCAAACTGTGGAGCAGAGTGCATGCAGAATGAGACTTATGTCAGTTTAATTTGCTGAACCATCAATGACTAAAAGGAAAAAAATTTTTTTCACTGGTGGGAGAACTAAATTTAAGCCAAAAATCATCATTCCTGACTGAAACTCATTCAAAATCAGTAAGCATTATTTAGGTAGTTTTTCTCCAGTTCTAAATTTGGAAATTTGTAGTAATTCATTTGTTGCTTATTTTAATTAAAGTGATTTTTTTTACTTTTTAACTTTAAAATATTAAAAAATATTCATAAGAATAACAGTTATAATTTGGATATTCAAAAAGCTTAAAAATCATAGCTTGAGACAAGTAGAACCTTTAGTATTTAAAAGAAGAGATATTAGAATTATATAATATGCATATATCATAAAAGATGAAGATCATTTCAGAATTAATATAGATGTAAAGATATTACTACATTTTAACTTATTTAAATGAAAGAGGGTAGATTTTTTTTCTTTTTAAGAAAACTAAAAGTGATATTGTGGACTCATAATATGAACCAAAGGCATTATAAGAAAGTAAACCAGAATATGTCTATTCTACCCCAGAAAGAGCCTGTTAGTTTTATGTGGAGCAAACTTAAATTGGCATATATCACCCACCATACTCTTTAACCCCTCCCCAATTATTTAAAGAGCTGTTTGGAAGTTCTTCTAGTTATCAACACAGTAATCAGTGGAGGAAACCCATGTATATCATATCATGCTACTCAGAAACTATCTTCTCAACAATTAGAGTGAATCAAAGAAAATCGGAAACAACATCTTGATAAAGAACTAAGTGCCAAGATGAGAAAGTAGGTGAATATTCTGCTGAACTAAGAGTTGGGAAACAAAAAAAGCAACTGAAGAGGGGTATGCCAAGGACATTTTGAAACAAGTGTCCAAGGAACACACTCTGAGTTCCTTGGTGGTAACCCACGTGAGTCTCAACAATTAGGCCTTTCCAAAAGGAAGCCATAGTTCTGTAGTCTCAAGGTTTCTGCCTCTGTCTGTGAGGCTGCAATGAAATAGGGACTCTGAGACAGTAAGGTCAATGCCAGAGTCCAAATTCAGTAGCAGAGGAGGAATGTGAGTAAATTCAACAGATGGTGTCCATCAGGCTTTAAATTTTGCCTCTGAAGACTGAAATTAGTAGTAAGATTCTCCTCTTTTATTCTTCTCTCTTCTTAGGATTTCTGTAGGTATATTCCCTGCTGGATAGTGAGAAGAGCATTTACAGAGTTTTTGAGTTGTAGTGACTTCATTCTTCTGAGCCTAATAATCGATTTTTATCTTCAACCCTGATCTGTGTAGCCTCATTAGCTGCTCTAAAGTAGAAAGTGGAAATTTCTCCACTTGGAGAACGTAGCATCTCTGTAGGACAAGGGCAAGATGTATATATTGTCAAATCCCAGCGATGCCTTATTTCCAAGTGTCTAAGGTCTATAAGGTTTGATAGCTAAGATAGATGAAATCTTGAACTTACATAAAAAATAGATGTCAGTACTGCTGCCTTGATATTCTTTTAGTGGTAGAGGCTTTAGCAGTCTTTGAACATGCCCAAATATGTGAACAAAATTCACTATAACTACTTAAAGTATTCTGGTGAATCTAAGGACCAGGAAAGGTGAAGGGAACTTGCATAAAG
>PVKC010039474.1:0-12516 GCA_004027635.1 Crocidura indochinensis | reverse complement strand
CACACACACACACACACACACACACACACACACACTGTTTTTATAGATGCCACACCTGTCAATGCTCAGGAATCCAAGGCTACCACTTGTAGTTCCTGGGAAAACGTAATTTGTCATTGATGAAACTGAATCTTGCATAATTAAGCACGTGGTCTGTTGTTTGATTTATTGTCCCGCCCTCAAGGTTATCCGCTATTTTTCATGCCTCCTCATTTTTCTTAGGAATCCCTTGTCTTTGCTCATATTCCCCAATATAGAAGAACATTTTTATAAAAGTCTAAATTCTAGTCTTTTCTATGTTTATCGCGACTTTCTCCTGGCCCTTAGCTTGTTTCCTTGGGTCTGGCCATTACATCTTATTCACATAACCCTTAACAGTTTCCATTTCAGACCACTGGAGCTATGTTTCTCCTCTGTTATTCTCCCTTTCCCCTTTTCACTTCTGGAAACTGAGTAAGTCCTCAGTTCCAGGTGAGGACTGAATTCATCCTACTTCCTTTCTTCTCAGCTTCCAGGAAGCCTAAGATAAAGCAAAGGGCTGTGAGGGTGGGTCAGCTGTGCCAGCTGAGAAGAGCCAACAACAACCCTTGATGGTCTAATCTCCTTGAGGAAGACTCCTGTGTAGATTTGTACATTCAACCCTTTGCTATGTGCTCTGAAGATTTTTCTGTTTACATAATATAGTCACAGAATGGGGACAAACTCCTAGAAGTCAGCAGAAGTAGGGGTATAGAAAAGTCTAAAGCTGAGTTCAAGCATGCTAAAATGTACCCCAGCCCAATTAGATACCCCAGGCTAATGCAGATACAAGGTTTTATTGATGTAGCTAAAATTTTGTGAGCTAAGAATGGTGATGCAGTTGCTCTCTTATTTCTCTGATACTGGTGTACATACATCATTAGCTCAAGATATTAAAATGGAGAGGATAGAGCCAGGACACCTGGGCCTCTAAATATTGCTGGATGTAGCCCTGGAGGCCCCAATTATAGCCAGTGAGCACTGGAGGCTGCCAATACCCTGGAAGTTGCCCAGGAGTGCCTGGCACTATAGGACCCAAGCAGTGTCATTCTTGGGCCTTTGCATTGAACCAATGCATTGAACTCACTTGACTCAGAATCTCCAGTGGGGTCACAGACCTTCTTAGCACTGCATGGAAGTCACTCTGCTCAGTCAGTCGGGATCTGATCTGTACATACTGTAAACTAGTCTCCCTCAACCTCCACCAGGAGGGATCCTGAGGCAGAGTAAGAACAAACTCTAGAACATCAATGGCTTATAGCCCTAAAATCAATCAAAAAGTAAGTGATTCATGGGTAAAGGTCCCAGAACAATATTCATTGAAAATAATAAAACCTTGGGTCATTTGTGTGACCTTGATATGGAACCTACATTGTCCTTTAGCCACCCACCCAATTGTGCTTTTCCACAAAGAATTATATTTGAGGGAGAGAGGGATTTGGGCTCAGGAGATACTCTTGGCTCAGTGCTCAGGAATGATCCTCTGGAGGTGCTTAAGGACCATAAAATATGCCAGAGATTGAATTAGGGTTGACAGCATGTAAGGGCAGCATATTACTCCTGTTCTCTCTCCCTCCCTCTCTCTCTGTCTCTGTCTCTCTCTGTTTCTCTCTCTCTCTCTCTGTTTCTCTCTCTCTCTCTCTCACACACACACACACACTCATTCTCTCATCCACACAAGGGACAATCATGACATCACATGACATCATATGACTAGCTTTGCTTTTAAAGTGTCAACCCCTGTGTGTGCCAAACTCAGAGTGTGGTGTGTGCCTAATCTAGATGCTGAATACCTGCAATTTAAAATAATTTTCAGAAATATCATTTAGAACCTACTATGCCCTGATTAATAATATTGCTATGCATGAACCTCAAATAGTAATAGTAGCTCTTTTAAGCCCTTAATTAGACAACAGTGAGAAAATTTGCCATATTCTGAACAGTTGTCTCCTACAAACACTATTCCCTGGAATAGGGTGTTTACCATGCATGTTTACAACCCAATTCAATACCTGACATTATTTGGTTCTTTGAACAACACTGAAAGTAATCTCAAGCACTGCTGAGTGTTTTGCAAACACCCAAAAAAGGAAAACAAATACACTAAATCCCAGCCCAGATAGAGATCAATTTTATGGACTCCAGGTTTAATCCCAGACATCCAGGAACCTCAGAGCCCCCTGAGCCCTGCTGGAAATGGCCACATAATATTTAAAAAAAAAAAGAATTAAAATAGAAAAGCCACTTAATTCCCATATACGGAACACATCAGCTGATTGACAATTCTGCAGTGCATGTGTGTCATCAGACCTATCTTTGTAGGTGTCCCCTCAGCTTGTCTGTTTCTTACTGGCTGCAGAGATGATTATGTGACCAAGACACTAAGTATGCTGGGAAATAAACAAAGGCCTTTCATGTTTGGTGGAAACAGTGATGTGGGCAGAGGATAGCTACTTGCGATTCCTCCCACCCCGCATATGAGGAGCTAAAGTGGAGGTCTGAGGTGCCAGGCAGTACAGAAAGCCACACCTTTGTTGATAAACAATATGGACGCACAGAGACAAAAGTTCAACCCTCTGAGACAAAAGGACCTTCTTCTGCAGCAACTGGCCATCTCCAATACCCCCAAAAAATCCCCTTGGTGGAAACAGGCATTCCTAGAAAAATTCAAACCCACTTCCCTTTGGCAGCCCACAATCCATATCTGATCCAGCTATGGATGAAGATCTGGTCCAATTTGGGGTAAGTCTGAAAGATCACCATGACTTCAAAGTGCATCCTAAGATTAGCTGCAGCCCTTGTTGCTCTCTCTGTGCCACAGGGCACTACCTTCTTTCCCCTGACAGATGCTGCTGCTCACAAGCTCCCTAATTGACCTTCTACTTGCTTATTTTCAGTTTAGTCTGCTCCGTAGGGAATCCAGCTTGCAGTAGACTGCCTAGTTAACTTGGACCAAAAGATGATACACTTTACGTATATAACGCAGTCATTGAAAGGGCAAATAGGAGGTGTTGGTAGAGACCTTTGGGTTGGTCCTCATATTGCCTTCAAATTAGATGTCTCTCAATTGGTTTCATTGGTTTTCTTGTTAACAAGATGTATCCCCCATTGCCTCCTCATCTGACTTTTTCCCCTCCCCTTGGGGTGGGCTTTGTTTGATCCAATTAAGGCTACTCAGAAGGCTTAGAGGAGGAGCAGCCATCTTGGCTCATGGTTCCACATGGTGGAGCAACTGGCTTGTGGTGAACAGCTTGCAATGTTAGTTTCTTGCCTGCTATACCTTCCTACTGTGTGTGAATTATTTCCTGCAAAAGAATTGCTGTTGGACCTGTGTCTCTTTTTCTACCTGGACAGGGGGCATGGGTATCCCCCTACCTCTCTGGGGGTTGTGGAACACACAACCCACCATTTCACACAGGAGTACCACCAAAACAAGGAAAGCCAACAATATCAAGGATTGACACAGGTGCAGAACTTTATGCACTGCAGATAGGGTTATAACTTGACACACTTTGGAAGAGTTTTATATACCACCTACTACTAAGTCTAAACATGCAGTGTCATACCCTGCAATGCCTATACTCTGTGTGTATCCAAGAAGAATGCAACCCTATTCATCAAAAGTAGAATGTAGAAGAATATTCATAAACAGACCAAACTAGAAACAGCCACAATGTCATCCACAGTAGATTGTATGAATAAATTGAGTGACTATTCACATACAGTAGGGATGGGGGGGCATTATTATATATACAACATTAAGAATAGAGACCTGCATCTTAGCACCTCAAATATTCACACCTGTGAATATATGAACCTCATATATACTTCATTTTTCTATCTATGTACATTTCATAATTAGAGAGAAATGCTTTGTGATGTTCAAAATGAAAGTAGTTATTGCCTTTTGAATGTGACCAAAAGAGACATAAGGGGACATGCTGGGGTTCTGTGGTGCCCAAATTCTTGATATTGAAGCTAGTTATGGGAGTGAGTTCACTTTGTGAGCATTTGTCTGGATATTACTATTTTGTGTACTTGTCTACATATATTTTATACTTAAACTGAAAGCTTATATAGCTAGAGAATGAAGGGGGGAGAGAGAGAGAAAAACTGTGGTTACATAAATATGTTATCAAGGATGTAGACACAGCCTCTCAAGAGAACAGTAAACCTATTGTCTGTTGTTGCTGAGTCTTACAAATGAGGATCCTGATAGGTTCTAGTTGGCTCCAGCTTATATGAGAAACTGATAGAAAATGACCCCTTTGGGTCTAGAGTGATAGAGTGGGTATGGGATTTTTCTTGCACACAGCAAATCTGAGTTCGATTCCCGGCACCCCATGTGGTCCCTTAAGTCTGCTAGGAATGAATTCTGAGTGCAAAGCCAGGAGTAACCCCTGAGTGCTGCCGGGAATGGCCCAGAAAAAAAGAAAAAGAAAATGGCTACTTTACCCTACCAATTCACCATCTCCTCACTGAGCAGCATTCATGCTGATGAGTTATTTTCTCTAAAATCAAAAAGAGCCACGTGATTATCAATGCAGCCTTAGAAAGATATTGAATGTGTATGGGATGATGCCTTGGACAAAAGCCTGTAAAACTCATTGAATTCAGATGCAGTATACCCAGGTGGAATATGTTCTTTCATTGCTTAGAGACCTCTTTCCACTAGTATCTACTATCTTCCACCCACACTTTTGTAACCTTCAGTTTTGTTTCACATTGCAAGCATGTCATTTTCTGTTTGCAAAACCAAATTAAGAGACTATAGATGAAAAGGTTTGGGCCAAAGCTGATTCGCTTTTTTTCTTCCTTGGGTTTGACTCTGCAACCTTGAGGGAATATTTTACTACTTTCTGTTTTAAGGTTCCACCTGACATAAGTCATGAAGTCATTGTGAAAAGAAATTAAGTTAATATTGCTTTCTGTATAAGAGCTTAAAGTTAGTATAAGAGATAATAGAAATAGGTCTCAAGATCAAAACCAAAGTCTCCATTCCTTAGACATTTGTGAGCTTGCATGGGGGGAATATTTGAATATACAGGTGCATATACTCTATTGTGTGTTCATGTATTAGTACATGTGTGTGTGAACCTGAGCACATGCAGATTCTTCTGCTAATACCATGCTCTTTGCAGGGTGCGCATCACTCCCTAGAGCCTCATGGCTCTCTGCTTTCTGTTACTCGCAGACTAGTTCTAAGCCCCTTCAAGTTAATCCTGACCAACTTGGAAGCCACCTAGCACAGGCATGAGTCTCTCAAATGTGAGTGTTTGCAGATGTCAGTGCCTGATGGCAGGGATCCAGGAGGGCAGATCAAGGCTTAGGCACTGAAAAATGCATGCTAGTGCACCCCAGCTTCAGAGCACCCTCACAGCCATAAGAAAAACGTAAAGTGACAGCAAATCAATAACTTCTTGGAGATGATTCCTTTCTGAAATATCCCTGATTAATTATGCCAGTGCATGCTTGGCAACACTACTTTACTCCAGCATTAACCTAATGCTTTTTGCATGAAGCAGGATTATAACTTGTTCTCCTGAGTCAAATTTGACATTTCAAATTGGGCTTCCAAAGGTTGGATTTATAGATCCTATATTGTCTCCACGTCAAGCATAATTGTCCTTATTGCTGCCCATTGACATTCACCAGTCAGTGTGAGTATTGTATTTTATTATCAGCACAATTGTAAATTAAAACATTTGAAATCATTGTGTTTGAAGATTCAGTGAAGGAGCTTCTTTAAGACTCCTGAAATCTACTTTAACTACTTTAACTATGATGAAGAAGTATGATGATTTGTAAAAGTCGAGGTGTGTGTTTTGCTATTTTCTCAGTTCAAACAAATAATGCCTTTATAACTTTTGTGACATGCGTTTGTGTCTTAGTACTAACTGAATATGGTTTGAGGCAAAGTAGCTTCCTTTGTTCCTGTCATGGAAAAATTACCATTTAGATCCCTTCAAGATTTACTTTGATTTTATATCTATAAACATATTTTCCTTCCTAAATTAAAGAATTTATTTTCAGTAAAGCAAATGGAAAAATAGGATTTACTTAAGAAGGCTATACTCTGGTGTGGATACGGGGAGAAAGGGACTCTCGTTTACTGCTAGTGGAAATGAAAACTGTTGCAGCCTTTTTGGACAACAATGTAGATATTTCTCAAAAAAAATTAAAAATTGAGCTTCGTCTGACCCAGTAATGCCACTCCTAAGAATATACTATCGTGGTCCAAACGCACAAAGCAGAAAAGCCTTTGCATTTTTTTTTTATGTTCGTCTCAGCACTATTTACAATAGCAATGATCTGGAAACAACCCAGGTGCTTGAGAACAGATGAATGGGCAAACTTTGGTACTTGTACACTACAGAATACTACTACTCAGCTATTAGGAAAAAGAAAGTCATAAAACTTGCTTAAACATGGATGGATATGGAGTGTACTATGTTGAGAGAAATGCGTCATAAGGAGAGGGATAGACATTGAATGATTGCACTCATTTATGAAATATTAAAAATAAGTCAGTATAGTAATAATATCCTAATTTAATAGGGAATATAAGGGCCAGGAGGACTAGTCCATGGAAGGAAGCTTGCCACAAATAGCAAGGGAGTGCAGTTAGGGTAGAGAAGAATCATGATGACAACAATAGATAGAAATGATCACTCTGGGGGCCGGAGAGATAGCGTGGAGGTAGGGCATTTGCCTTGCATCCAGAAGGACGGTGGTTCGAATCCCGGCATCCCATTCCTGCCAGAGGTGATTTCTGAGTGTAGAGCCAGGAGTGACCCCTGAGAGCTGCTGGGTGTGACCCAAAAACCAAAAAAAAAAAAAAAAAAGAAGAAGAAGAAGAAGAAGAAGAAGAAAGAACAAGAACTGGGTGGTGAAAGGAAATGAAGCGATATTCGTAATACTTGTTTTTGTAATATTATAAACTACAATGTCTAAAAATAAGGGAGAGAGAAAAAGAGAGAGAATGATGAAGAATTGTCTTCTAAAGAGGCAAACGGGATAGGGCTAGGGAGGACAGGAAGGAAACTGGGGACATTGATGGTGGAAAATATGCTCTGGTGTTGTACGTTATATGACTGAAACTCAATCATGAACAACTTTGTAACTGAAAAAAAAAACTGTGTTGTGGTCAACATTGTAAATTGTGGTGTTTAAATAAAGTAATTTTGGGGCCCGGGAGAGAGCATGGAGGTAAGGCGTTTGCCTTTCATGCAAAAGGTCATCGGTTCGAATCCCGGTGCCCCATATGGTCCCCCATGCCTGCCAGGAGCAATTTCTGAGCATGGAGCCAGGAGTAACCCCTGAGCACTGCCGGGTGTGACCCAAAAAAACAAACAAAAAAATAATAATAATTTTAAATTAAAAAAAAGACTGTACTCAAAGTATTCCTTGAAGACTTAGTGGGATACTACTTGACTTGTTACACTATGTTAGATATTGAAAACACAATAACTGGCAAGGAGTATGCCTTAAAAGAGACAAACCAAATGTTCAGAATTGTGCCCTTGACAATGCTATTGAAAATGACTGACTGGTTGTTAGTAAATACAAAATAAGTTTTGAGAAGCATGTAAATAACATTAAAATCTTAGTTTTTTATTATTGTAAGTTTATTTTTCCTCCCAGAGGGCTTGTAACACTTATTTTTTTTGTTTGTTTGTTTTTGGGTCACACCCGGCAGTGCTCAGGAGTTACTCCTGGCTCCATGCTCAGAAATTGCTCCTAGTAGGCACAGGGGATCAAATGGGGCACTGGGATTCGAACCGATGACCTTTTGCATGAAAGGCAAACGCCTTACCTCCATGCTATCTCCCGGGCCCCACTTATGTTTTTATTTCTGGGTGTTTGCTCGATATACTTGTCAGTGTATCATAAATCCCTCAAAATGCTTTTCATTTTACAGATATTTTACTATAAAAGACAGTTAAATTTCATTTCCTCCACCTCTGCTTCTTCCATCTTTCTGACTGTTGTTTCCACTACTCCCTTTCATTACTGTTAGTGCCTCTATGTGTCATTAGAACTTTGTATTCTTACTTTGAATCTGCTGCGACCTGAATCACCATAAAATATGCCTACATCTAGAGGATAAAATCTGACTTCATCATCTTCCTTTCAAACTTGAATATAACGGCCACTCAAGCCACAGTCCCTCGAATCTTCCAAAAGTGATGGGCAAATGAAAGAAGGTTCTAGGTTCTTTTTTACAATCCAGTAGCAAGATGGAGAATTGCCTTTCAGTGTCTTGCCAATTTTTGTACTGGCTCTTCTGCTATACTTTTGACCTCACATGCTCCAGAGGCAATTTGGCATCAGAGTTCAGATGATGAAAAAAGAAATCATATTGCTCAAATGTAAGCTCAAGCGACTATATTCTCATTAAGTAACAATGAACAGTCTTCTTCTCATATCTCTCTCTCTCTCAAGTTCTATAAAAATGAATTGATAATAACATAGGCCGCATAGGTACAGAGGGAGTTGCAAATGAATTTTAATCTATGTAAAGTACCTGGTATAGTTTCTTACCAGTTAATAACTGAAAAGCAATTATTTCCATGTATTACACATTAATATATTCATTTATTTTTCATGTGCTTATAGGAGCACTGTTTACAATATTTACTATTTCATATAATCCTTATGCAAATCTCATATTGTTTTGTTTATTTTTAGAAAGTGGTTCTTTTTTTTTTTTCATTTAGTTTAGGTAAAACATGTTCCCCAGAATATCAGCTTTTGGGGAAAATAATCATTGCTACTCTGTTCTAGAAAGTAGTTCTTAAGTTTCTGTAGTTGTGATCAGTACATCATATAAGTGCAATTAGTATTTATTGGATATATATATACAAATTTACATGGAAAATAGTTTGTCTCGCTAAGTAAAATCTTTGCTTTTAGAGTCAAGGAGATGGTTCCAACTGCATCATCTACTAGAACTCCATAGTTCTGGCATTTGCATCTTTCAGTTCCCTCATTTCCTGATTTAGTAAATGAAAACTTACCTAATTATTTCATAAGAGTGGTTCTAAATTAAAAGATAAACATAAAATGTTTACCATCAAATTGAACCTGTAGTAAATGTTTAGCAAAGAGCTCTTCTACTAAGTATTCTGTATTATCGCACATACATCAAACATAGAGGAAGCTACATAAACACAGGATTAAAAAGTGAGGTGTATTTTTCACTTGTCAGAGTTAAAGGTATACTTCTGTTTTTGTTTCTTTCACCTATATTATGTAAGTATTATGGAGACTGGAAGATTGGAAATGGAATTTATGGGTCCTGGATCTGCGGTGAGATTTGTATAAAGGTTTGTGGAGAGGAGAAAATTCCTCCTGGAGGAAGAGCAATAGAAAGTGGAAAGAAAGGAAAGGTTGGCAGGTTTGGTAGGCAGAGCTATTCCTGCACCCAGCTTGCTTTTTCTGTTGTTAATATCCAAACATATTTACTCTGTCTCCATAGGCTTTATGCTACCAGGGAAGAGTTTATCTTACAAATGTATCTTACTTCCAACAAAGAGCTTACAAAAGCCCTTCACAGTTTGACTGGAACCTATCCAAATGTGATTCTCCTTGTTCCCTTGTGTCTTAGAAGCATATGTAAATCCCCAAAGGAACTGTGTCTGCTTTCCTTTTCCTTCCTGTTCTTGTGTGGGAATTCCTTCCTTGAAACATTTTCCGGTGTGTGGACACCTAGTTACACTAAAACACTCAACTCAGATGTCTTCTGTTGCAGGAAGTATCCCTTTGACCCACCCAATTAGGCCCTTGTACCATCTAAGTCTCCAGATCTCATCTCAGTGTGGTAGTTGGCTTGTTTCCCCATTAACCAGAGATAGAGAATTTTCAGAGATACTACTTTCTAAACTATAAATATTAGTTGTAAAATATTCCTAGAGGAAGTGAACAGCAAGTCACTCTAAGTCACTGTTTGAATTTTCAGGTGTAGTATGGATCATCCCCCTCATCATTTTTCCAGAAACAACTTTTATGAGGGGATCCATGGCCTTTGGTCTTAGAGGGTCAGAGGAAACACATGTCAACCACAGTCTTCCATTAGGAAGCTTCTGCAAGAAATATCAAGTAGGGACCGGAGAGATAGCACAGTGGTAAGGCGTTTGCCTTGCATGCAGAAGGACAGTGGTTTGAATCCTGGCATCCCATATGGTACCCTGTGCCTGCCAGGGACAATGTCTGAGACTAGAGCCAGGAGTAATCCCTGAGTGCTGGCAGGTGTGACCCAAAAACTAAAAAAAGAAAAAAAATATCAAGTAAAGTCATATCAGAAATTCTTAGTAATTGCCCTCCAAAATCCCATTAAAATGATTCCTTCCAGTTTCTGAGGAATAGTACAGTGGTTTTGCACCAACCTGGGTTCAGTCAATACCCATAGTCTCTTGACTATCACCTGGTTCTGTCTGGAGCCCTTGAATCTACCAAAGGAAGCCAGAGTAATTCCCAACATTACAGGACCTAAGCAGCTCTACTCAAGTCCATCCTTTAAACCATTGACTTGATTGGCTGTGAGTTGCCCCCCAACCCCTGGTCTCCTGCACATCGCTTGGGAGCCCCCCACCATAAATGGCACCCTTTTTCCTAAGTGTAATTATTGCTGTGATGAATTATTTGTTCTTAATTATAAAGATATGGATGCCTTGCTTTAACACATTGTGCCTTTTTATTTACTTGAACTAATTATTAAAACCAGATCTTCAGAATTTGAGACCAAAGTTAAAAATGGATCAATCCCAAAAAGAAAACTGAGCCCATAGAGATTTGGAAATGCCTGGGAAACACTGACACTCAATAAATAATGGTTCCATATGCAGCTCAGTTTCACCCTGGGTCACACTTCTGCCCTGATTCTAAGAGGACTGTATGAGGACAACTCAGACTGACTTGACAGGTTGCCCAAACAGAAAATCCAAGACCATGCCAAAACTCATAAAGGTTCAGGCAGTTTCTGGAGAGATCCTATATCATTGTACAGACATTGTCATACAAAACTGTCTGTCCTTAGGAAAGGGAGATCCCTAACAAGGGAAAGTTCCATTTGGCCTCTGGAGAAATGGAAACCTCAGAAGTAGAGATGGACAGTTCCTTACCATTCAAAGCATTAGAATATCTCAACTCTGAAGGGAGGGAGGAAGGTAAGCAGTTTTTCAGCTGACCGATTAGTAAAAATTAATCATTTCAGTATTGGATGACAAGAAACTTGGTTAGATTTTAGAGTTTAAAGTTTAGGTTTACCCCATGAGCCGTATCTCCAAGCCCAGATGAATCAGGGTTGCACAAGAAATAATCCAAACCAGGCTGAGGATGAAACACTTGTAGTCTGCCCATCTTCTACATAGTATGGAGCGCCTGCTGCCTGCCAGAGCTACCATTTTTATTAATTATAAAGACTACCCCAAGATGGAACAGCTATCCTGAGCCTGTCCCACCCAGGTTTACATATAAGACAATCTTTGTTTGGGGTGAAACCAAGCTATAAGCAAAGAAAGTAGGGATAAACTTTGTGTTAGGTAAAATAAGGTGTAACCCAACAAGGTGTGACTCCTTGGTAGAGTGAATATATTGCATGTGAAGCCCTGGCTTTGACACTCAGAACTGCAATATACATATATATATTTTCTTTTTTTCATTAATTAATTTAAACACCTTGTATACAAAGTTGTTCATAATACAACTTGTTAGTTTTTCCCCCACTGATTGAATTTCAGTCATACAACATACCTTTTTCAAGTGCACATTTCCTGCCATCAACTTCTCCAGTTTCTCTCCCACATTCCCCTCTACCTATTTTTAAAATAGACATTTTTCTTCTCTCTTTCTCTCAGTCAGATTTTCTTTTGCTTCTTTTTTCCCTTTTAGACACTGTGGTTTGACTGAAGGAATATAATGCATTCACTTTATCTCCTTTCAGCACCCAATTCTTGTACAGAGTGATTATCTCCAGTTATCATTGTCATAGTGGTAACTTCCCTGTCCAAACTGCACTCCCCCACTATTTGTGGCAAGTTTTCTTTCATGTACTATCCTCCTGGCCTTCATCTCTATTGCCTCTGAATGTTATTACTATACTGTCTTTTTTTATATCCCACAAGAGCATATGATCATTTGTTCCTCTCCCTCAGACTCATTTCTTCTAACATAATATTTCCCATATTCATCCATATAAAAACAAATTTCATGACATCCTGTCTTCTTCTCACAACAACATGGATATACCTAAATAACATTATGTACAGTGAAATAAATCAGATTAAGGAAAGTAAACACTGATTTTATTCATGGTAAAATGAGAAAACAAATATATAATAAATTGCTTATAAATAAAACAAATAATAAATAAAACAAAATAATTCATAAAATAAAAATATACTTTGGACAGTTACTGGTTACCAGAATGAAAGGTTGGGAGGACGAGGAAGTTAGCAGCAAAGGGATAAATGTCAGGTCAAAGAGAGAATTAGATTT
>PVKC010039473.1:0-12527 GCA_004027635.1 Crocidura indochinensis | reverse complement strand
AACCAAAATAATGATGATGATGATTATGATGATAATAATAAAAAAAAATAGTGCCTTGGCAGCAAGGCCCTTTAAGGCAGTGAGTTTCTCTCTAGTCTGGGCTGGAGTGCAGGATGGTAAGATTGGAGGATCTCTGCACATCTGATCGGAGCTGGACAGAGCTGCTAGCCCCAGACACACCAAGCGAAATGTTCTCGGTGTCTGTACTCGTGAAATGTGATGCCTGGTTGTCAGAATCACATTCATTCACACACACAAGGAGACATTCAGCACTGCATCCACAGCAGCTCCCTAACCTAAGCGAGACAAGACGCTGCAAAGAAGTCCTGAGTATCTCCGAAATGAACCCAAAGATGCTCAAGGCAGCTTGTGATCAAGCCTGGTGCCCCAGAACTTTTAAGCCATCAGGCATTGCTCAGCCCTGCTGAATGGGCATTGTGAAAAAATAGGACAACAGAAAATATGTTCTTGACCTTGACACAGCCATTGATGAAATGAAAGTCCAACCTGGAATGAACCTAACGTGGTTCTGGCAGCATCTGTCCCATGTAGTGTTTCTTGGGCAACCATAGGGGACGTGAGCAAGAAAGTTTAAGAGAGAAGCAGAAAATTCACATCAACCCATTTATGGCCTGCAACTCCTTTCCTGCTATCAGGGACAAACCACAATGTGTAGAAGCTGGGATGGTGCTCAGTGGGTACCAACAAGCTCCTGATCAGGCAAATTCTACTGCCCTGGATGCAAAGCCCATTTTTGTGTTGCCTCATGGAAGACATTTAAAAATAGCTCCTGGGCTGGAGTGATAGTGCAACTGTAGGCCTTTGCTTTGGACGCGGCTGATCCAGGATGAACCTCCGTTCGATCCCCAGCATCCCATATGGTCCACCAAGCCAGGAGTGTATAGCCAGGTGTAATCCCTGAGCGTCACCGGTGTGGCCCAAAAACCAAAATAATAGTAATAATAAAAAATAATAATAATAGTAATAATAATAGCAGCTCCATCTCAAGATGAAGTTGAAAAAGAAGAAATCACTGAGTGTGTCAGTCAAGTAAACATACAAACACTGAGTAAAATAAAGCACCAAAGGGCTTGGTGACTTCCCTGCCTGGTGTGATCTCCTCAGCACAGCAGGGTTTCCCAGAACACTGCCAGGCCCAATCCTAGTGGGTGCTCAGCCCCAAATAGAGAAAAAAATAAAAGTCCCCCACCCCATGCAGGTTTGTTTGACATTTTGGCATTTCACACCAGGCCCTGACTGGCTGGGCGACCCCAAGGTGCCTCAAGGGGCTCACTATGAGGCGCTGCAGGGGTTTCACCTGGAAGGGCAGCCGCACCTCAGTGCCTAGTCCCGGAAGCCAGGCAGCCAACGCTCCTCTCAGGGGATCAAAAGCACACACGGGAGAGGCTGTGCTGGGAAACGGGCCCAGTGGCCTCCTTTACACGCTAGATCTCATCTTTAGCAGGCGGACCTGGCCCACAAGGCCCTTGAGGGCAGGGATGTGAGGCCTGTGGATGCAGCAAAGTTAAGAATCCCAGAGCACAGCTCTGAGGGTATGGGGAGCATGCCCAGAGCTCACTGACCCTGGTAAATGCCATCGCAGCCAGGGGACATCCCTAAAGTCCAAGAGGCCACAAAAGAGGCCACCGGGCCTGAGAGCGGGTACAGGCCTTAGGTGCTCGCCTTGCAAGTGGCCAACGCTGGTTTGAATGTGGAAGCCCTGGCTAATGTGGCCCAAACTTGCCATACCCCACCCCATGAAAGAATTACAGAATCAAAAGCAAAGGACACCCCCCAACCATCTGATTTCTCTGCCAACAGAGTGAAGGCACAGGAACAGTGAATTGGGTGTTCCAGCATCTGTCCAGGAATCAGTCTCAGTTGCAGGAGCCATGGGCAGAGCCCATAGGGACAATCAGCTTAACATGCAGCCCATGGGAGGCTAGTACTCCTCCATCTCCAGGAAATAGACTCCAAAATGGGGCAGCCACACACTGGCTGGCTGGCGGGAGAACGTGACTGAACCTGAAGACAATGGGCCCTTCCATACCCCGCCCTATGCAAAGGAGGAACAGGGGGAATTGAACCGGGAGCTGGAGAGGGATCAAGGAACGCCCAAATCTCATCGGCAGTTCGATCTCCTGCGTGGCATTCTAATATCTGGGTGCTGCCCCCGGCAGCTGTTGCTCAGAACTGGCTGAGCTGTTTTCCATGCAAATGCACAGACCTTTGTTGTTGGGAAGAGGATGGAACGGGGAGGAGCAATGCTTTAAAAAATAAAAAAATGAAGGAGGAGAAAAAACTCAATCTCAATTATATTTGTTCTTTTATTAGTCTCCACAAAAATTGTTTAAGCGTGAGACAACTAAAGGCCAGGAGATGTGTGCCCGTTTGGGGGAATGCCCCCTCTTCTTCATTGTGTCTCCCCACTTCTGTTCCAATACCACACCATTTTAATGTCAGTTGTTCTGTACAATAGTTTCACAGCCGATAGCAGGAAGCCTCTATTTTAATTCTTTTTTTCAATTTTTTTTAACCCTCTTTGAATTGCCCTGACAATTAAGGGGGTCTTTTATGGTGCCTTACAAATGTCATAATTATATATTCTACAACCTTAAGGAAGATTCATGGTATTCTGATAGAGATTGTATTGAACCTGCAGACTGCTGAGGCCAGAAAAAGGCTGAACAATGCAGCCATTTTCCTCCTCCAACCTTTGAGGATGTTTCTTTGTGCCTTTGATTTCTTAGGTGGCGAGTTATATATATCTTTCAAGAATTCTGGTGCCTGGTTTTCTCATTTTTCGATGCAATTGTCAGTGAATAGTTTTCTTATATAGTTTTCCTCCAACTCACTGTGGACAGAAACATGGGAAGACATATGTATTGTAAGACCTCTGCTCTTCCATCCTATCAGAAACCAAGGATAAATCCATAACAAAAGAAGTTCTTTGTTTTAAATAATTTAAAAAATTTAGAAAAGAACATAAGACTAGCTGGAAATACCAGTCTAAGGAAAGACCCTACATTTATCTGAGCATGAGGTAGGAGCATACACAGAAGTAGGGTTGACGTTTATGATTTTGATGTCTGAGGTCACCAACAGAATGCCAGGACCTTCCCCAATGTCCTGATGTCACCTCTACTTAGCTTTTTCTTTTTACTTCCGAGTTCCACAGCTTAGTAAGTTGTATATTGTAATTTAGGACCAATGCTTTTGTTTGATACCTTCTGACCCCTTATCTCATCTTCCTGTGACCCACAGACAATGAGATCTTGTAATGTTCAACCTCCCCATGACTTATTTCACTTAATATGCTGTACTCCTCCATTTATTTCAATCTTCATTACAGCAAATCACATGATTGCATCCCCGCACCCTTTATAGGGGGATGGCATACCCAGTGGCATGCAAGGCTTACTTCTGGCTCTATGCTCAGGAACTTATACCTGGAAGGTTCAGGGAACCCTATGGAATGCTGTGGGTCAAGCCCAAGTTGGCTACATACAAGGCAAATGCCCTCCCTGCTGTTCTGTAGCTCTGGCCCCACTGTGTCTTTTCTTACAGGTATACAGTATCCCATGGTGTCTATAGGCCACAACAGCTTTACCCACTGGATGTGGGTGGGTTATGGGAGACACAAACATGAGGTTCTGCTTACTTGGGCTGTGGACTGAAGGGCAGCATAGGGCCTGTGTGACCCTTGGGAGATGAGAATGTTTTGTCTATGGAAACAAACAGGCCAATTATGGTGAATCTGGGTGGGCACACAGAGCAGAAGCTCTCTGTCAGTCCTTACAGCTCATAGAGACTTAAGGGAAGAAATGGGAGTTTTTGTGCCCCTGTGCTGGGAGGTACCCCCAGGAAAGCAGGCAAACACTTGCCCTATGTGCAGTATTGTGTAGGGCACTATGTTGATGCCTGTCTGCAAAGTACATGGACACTCCTAGTAGCCTGGAAACCTTTCTCTAGCATGTCTGTGCCCTCATGCAGAGGGATGCTGGGGCCTCATTTGGAGAGGATACTTGAGGGGCTGGGCAGGCAAGGGGCATGGAGCTGGGCCTCCTCTCTTCCTCCTTCCTCCTTTTTCTTTTCCTCTACTTTCCTCCTCCTCCTCCCTCTTTTCTCCCCTTCTCCCTCTCCTCCCCATGACCCACTAAAGCATCTCTACCTACCTTGCCTACAAGGATCACTGATATTGTTGTCCTTTCTTGCCCTGTGGAGCCCTGATACCACTCGATGGAGATTGGAGGAGGAAGCCCTGCACCTGTGATGCTCTCCAGCTGCAAAGGCTGTCATCCACATCGTCCTCCTGAGCCTTTGTTCTGGGCAGGCTTGGGAACAGTGGCTGGAAATCCTGCTCCCAGAGTGCCCCCCAGTGCCTTGCTGGGATTGCCATACTTGGAACCAGCTGCTCTTTGGGGTTCCATCCCCATCTTTGAGCAGCTGCTCTATGGGTGACGCATACACCTAGCATAGACTGCCAGTCTGTGACAAAACCACTAACACCGCACCCTGTCGACACTTTTCAAAACAGGACAGCATGCACACTTTGTCCTTTGTGTGTATGTGTATAGGTGCATGTTTGTGTATGCATGCATATGTGTGCCAAAATGTGCATAAGTGCTTGTGAAGTTTGAGGCGTTACCGGCAGTGCTTCTAGGGTGAAACACAATAAGACGTTGACCCATTCTTTCCTCCAGCCCCTGCTCTGTGGCTGCCGAATGTGCAGTGAGGTGAGGCTCACCCCGCAGGCAGGCTCTGCCATTGGCTCCAACACACATGAAAGGGGTGATGCTTCCAGATTTTTCTGGCTCCTCCCAACAACCCCCCCACCAGGTTTGCCGGACCCTATTGATACAACTAGAGCACGAGCCCTCTTTCTTAGACCATTTGAAATGGCTGTACTTAGGAATTGGCTGAGAGTTCACCTCCCACGCCGCTGGACTCAGGACCCAGCCCAGACATGGCTCTCAAGGCTTCTGAGGTATAGATCAAAGGCCCTTACTAATCAAGAGCATTCAGTTCTAGAACCCTCCATGGAGCATGGCCTGGGCACACAGTGCAGCTCATGGTTTGGAAGCATTTAGTCGACACACCTGCCTGCCTTGGCAAACCTCAAGTTGAGGTGTGGTGGGGCCTGATAGGGCCTGTTTTAGTGCTGCTCAAGACCACTTGTGTGGGAGAGAACTGGGTTCAAAGACAAGCATTCCAGACACAGGCCTTGTGATGGATGAACTTCAGAAACAAAGTAAATATGGCCACCATCATGAGCATGCATCACAGCCATGTATGTGTCTGTATGAGACAGACAGACAGACATGTGTGGCATAGCCCTGGGAGTCCTTGATAGAGAAAGGAAATAGAGGAGGCTGAGCTAGGAACGGCAGGGATGGAATGAAGAATCTTATGGTGGGCGTGTGTGAAAATACTTAAGAACTTTGACAATGGTTGTATTGCTTTGTAAAATTAAAATTTGTTGAGTATTTGGAAAAGTGCCCCCCACCCCCGAAAAATAGTATGATTTGGAAGTAAACAGCATTGTCTTACAAAGGACAATAGATAGGGTTTAGCTAGATATGTTTGGGAATCCTAGTTTGGCTCTGAGGAAGCCGAGGAGCTCTGGCCTTTAGCTGTGTCTGAATTCTAGATGTGATAGCTTCACTTGAGCTATAGGATTCCCTGTGGACCTGAGTTTTGATAGGAAGTTCAGGGCACTTGACTATGTACACAGGAGAAAGATGGTAGCTGGGTAGTTAGCTCAGACCAGATGTTTCTCTGAGAATGTGGCTGGACAGGGGGACGGTCTCTTTCTCTCTCCCTCTTCCCCTCACTCATCCCTCCAGCCCACCCCGTATTGTCAGAGAACTATCTCCGTTTTATCTTAACTGCTCAGCTGCCGTCTTTCCCTGTGTCCCCAAGTCTTACTTCGTCTTTCTGTATGAACTTGGAGATATAAATTTAAAATCATTATTGTATATTCTGCACCTATCTTTAGTTATTTAGGTGACTTCCTATCTCTGACTTTCTAAGAAATGCCACAGTGAATCTCTTCAGAGTCTTTACTGTCTTCCTAGGAGACATTCCTGGAATTTGGGGGTGTCTAAAGAGCTCCATTTCTCCCTGCTTTTAATTGACATATTATTAGTTACAACATTACAGCATTTCAGGGGTACAGTTCTCCCCGCTGTATGGGTAGAGGACTCTAAGTTCCAGCCCTCTCCATTACCACAAAGACCCCTTTCTCAGTAACTATTGACCCCGTTGTCATATACAGTACCTGGGCATTGGTTTCATTTAGTCTTGGGTTCGGCAGTCTTGAAGACTGACCTTCTGGGTGAGAGTAGAAGGTCATAGCCAGGATTGAACAGTGGGCCTGGAGAATAGCAGTGGAGAAGCTGAGAAGTTGCTCATGATCAGTTAACAGGACTAGGACTTGCTACAAGTATTTAAAGGACTGTGATGTCCAGAGAGAAATGGGATCTTCCATAGGTAATGGTGAGGACAGACTGTTCTAGGAAGGCAAGATGGGACTCAGGGGCCAGAGAGATAGTTCTAGAGATAAGGCCATTGCTTTGTGTGCCATTGACCCCAGTTTGATCCCTAGCACTGCGTATAGTCCCCTGCATAGTGACCCCAAACACACTGTCCTGAACTGTGATTAGGCCTCAAATATTGAGCCATGAATCTCAAGTGACCCAACCAACTATCCCCAATCAATATTTAGTTACTCCCTGTCTGACCTTAAAATCTGAAAAAAGGATTGGATTTTCCCATTTTCCAGGGGACACACTCCCCCACCAATCCCTTTCCTTTCATATCCCAGGAAAGATTCCAGTAGTGCCCAAACTTAGTGGCACAGTCAGGAGAGCTCCTGGCAAGCGAATTAAAGGGAATTCATCCCGAGGGTCTGATTTGGAGAAATTTGAGAAAATTCTGCGACTCCGAGGCCGGAAGCTTGACATTGCGTCTTTGATGGCAAATCTCTTGCCAACCTTCAGGGTTGACAATTAAACTTAGAGCATAAAGGTGATTGTTGGTTGAGCCTTTGATAACTCATTCCCTCTCAGGTACCTTCATTCTTTAGTATGCAACTTTCATCATGTCATTTCTGACATTCCTCAGGCTGAGGGATGTCGTGTCCTAGCTCATATGAGCCTTTGTGTTTGACATTTGGCCAAGACCCCCCCAAGCCCTCAAATACCCACCTTTGGTGAACTTGGCAAAGAGCTGATTTTCCCAGACCACATATTTATGTCACCTTTTATTCTGTTTTTGATTTCTTTATTTTTTTATGTTCTCTTTTTTCTATTAATTAATTAATTAATTAATTTACTTACTTATGTTTGGGGCCATATCTGGCAGTGCCCAAGGGTTACTCCTGACTTTGCACTCAGAAATTACTCCTGGTGCTGATTGGGGGATGGGCATATGGGATGGCGGGGATCCCATACCAAACCAGGTAGGCTGTGTACAAGTCAAAAACCCTATTTGCTGAACTATTACTCTGGCCCCAAGATTTTCTTTTCTTATAGCTAAGTTAAATATCACTTTGGAAACATCTAAAAGCTGTATCATATGGCATTTCTGAAGCCTGGCTTTTTAAAAAATTGGAATTTTGGGGACCGGAGAGATAGCACAGCGGCGTTTGCCTTGCAAGCAGCCGATCCAGGACACAACGTGATTGGTTCGAATCCTGGCGTCCCATATGGTCCCCCGTGCCTGCCAGGAGCTATTTCTGAGCAGATAGCCAGGAGTAACCCCTGAGCACCACCGGGTGTGGCCCAAAAACCAAACCAAACCAAAACAAAACAAAAAATTGGAATTTTTAGGTCAGAGAGATAGTACAATGGGTAAGTGCACTTTCCTTGCACTCCGGTCCTACTCCTGGCACTCCATATGGTTTCCTGAGCATCACCAAGAGTGAGGCCTGAGTCCAGAACCAGGAATGAGCTTTGAACACAGCTAGCTAGATATGCCCTTCTCACCCACCATCTCCAAGCTTGGAATTCTAGCATGAAGAAATCGTGAACATTTTCACGTTGCCCAAAACATTTAGAGGTGTATATTCCATTTTTGTTTACTTGGATTGTTACTTGGAATTAAAATTAACTTAAGGGGCCGGAGCAATAGCACAATGGTAGGCATTTACCTTGCATGTAGCTGACCCCAAGACAGACCTGGGTCCGATCCCTGGCATCCTATCTGATCCTCCAAGCCAAGAGCGATTTCTGAGTGCACAGCCAGCAGTAGCCCCTGAGTACCACTGGGTGTGGTCCCAAAAGAAAAACAAACAAATATAAAGCAAAATAAAACAAAAGGGAAATGAATCTGTACAGGCACCCCCCCCCCCCCGGCCCACCCCATTTTCCTACTTCCAGAAGGCCTGGCAGCTTTGCCCTACAAAAACTTGCAATATCAGTAATAATGTTTGGAGTTCTTGTACAACTTCATTTCCTTGATGCTGCCATCCCCATAGGAACACATCAATTTAGATGCCAATGTGTTGCTGAGGTCTCCAAATATTTAAAAACAAATAAAATACAGAATGGTCAGCTAGCAGCAAGAGCTTACTAAACCTTCTGCCAATGTCTTAATGACCTCATTTCAGATATAATAATTTTCATAAATTTACTTGTCATTGACTTTTTTAACACTTTTTTAAAAAATTTTTTAATCAAAGTGGATTACAAATCTTTCACAGTTATATTTTAGGTACATAGTGATATTGAATCAGGGGTGTTCCCACCACAAATATTGTCCTCGCTCCATCTCTGTTCCCAGCATGCATCCCATATTGCCCTCCTTTGCTCCCAGGGCTGCTAGTATAGGTGTGTCTAGTATGCTGTAAATTGGGTATTGATTCTGTTGTTGGCTTTGGATTTGGTGCTTAAGTTTGATCCTTTTTATATTTTTTTGTTTTTGTTTTTTGTTTTGGTTTTTGGGCCACACCTGGCAGTGCTCAGGGGTTACTCCTGGCTGTCTGCTCAGAAATAGCTCCTGGCAGGCACGGGGGACCATATGGGACACCAGGATTCGAACTAACCACCTTTGGTCCTGGATCAGCTGCTTGCAAGGCAAATGCCGCTGAACTATCTCTCTGGGCCCCTTTTTATATTTCTACTTAATATTCATATGAATGTTTGGTCTTGGTACCCTCCATTATTTTCCCCTCACGTTGTGAGGCGGAACAAGTTGGCTCAAGTTGTGTGGTTTTGTTTGAAGGAAAGAGAAAAAAAAATAAAAAATAATAAAATGGGGCAAAAATCAAACAAGCAAATTATGAGAAGAGTCTTCTAGAGGCTATATCTATCAATTTAAGAGCAGAGCAGTAAAAGGAAGAAAAACATAACAACAGTACAAAAAAAAAAGATAAAATAAAATCAAACAAAAAACTTGAAAAGCACCAGAGCAATATAGACAGCAGCCATACAATAACCTGAAATAAAAAACAAAACACAGAACAAAAGAAAAAAAGAACAAACAACAATCACAAAATTAATAAAAGAAATTTGATTTGTGCTTCTCTCTCTCTTTTTTTTTCCTTGCATAGGCACAGTATATATTGGGGAGATTAGAAAGGAAATTCTCTTGGCCTAAGAGATACAGGGTTTCTCTGCCCTTGAAGTATACTATCATAGGAATAACTTCAGTCATTGACGTTTTTTAAATTTTCTTTTTTTCCCTTTCTACTTTCTAAACATAACTTTGCTCTCACCTATCTGGAAACAAGTGCATTGCGATTAACTCTCAACTATGTGATGCATTTTTTTTAAATAAAGTAAATAATACTTATTTTTAAAAAACTTTATTATTTATTGATTGATTGGTTTTTTGGCCACATCCAATGGTGCCCAGGGGGTCACTCCTGGCTCTGTACTCAGAAATCACCCCTGGCAGGCTGGGGGACTATATGGGATGCCAGGAATCCAGTCCTTCCCAGGTCAGCCACATGCAAGGCAAACTTTACTGCTATGCCATCTCTCCCTCCATCCCCAAAGTAAATTACATTTAAAAGGAAAAGCAGAATTGCTGCCTCCATGCTGCTGGCTCAGCACCTGCCCTGCCACTCCTTGTGTGGTGTTCTGGGTGCCTGTACATAGTCCCCCAGAGGGTGCCCATCAGGATCTTGCCTAGGGTGTTGGTGGCGTGTGTCTGCATCACTTGTGCACATTCTTAGCCCTGTAACGAGGTTCTTGCTCGGGCCTGAGCCTGTTTAATCCCCAGAGTGCCATCGGCCCCCCTCCATTCCAAAGAGGGATTATTAGAAATTTAGGAAAGGTGTCACCAGACCAATGCAGGTGCCACTAGGAGGCGGTGCTCTGAGTCTCTCTAAACCTGAGACTGGAATCAGAATTGGAGGCCCAGCCTTATCCATGACCTGACCTGGCCTGGCCTGGCCTGCCCTATGAGGAAGCTTCCAGTCTCACCCGACTCTTTTTGAGCACTCCCTGGCCTGCCCAATTGTGCCTGGCCTGGTGCCCTGTGGGAAGTGTGAAGGGCTCCAGACCAAGATGTGTGTGTGTGTGTGTGTGTGTGTGTGTGTGTGTGTGTGTGTGTGTGTGTGTGTGTGTGTAGCTTTATTTGGGGGGATTAACTCATATTAAAACATAAAAGGCTGTCTATGTATTAGATGTGAGTTCTGATCTTTGGATTCTAAGGAGCCAGCGGCAGGAAGATCAAACCAATGCTCTTGATTTACTGATCTTGAATCATAAAGTACTACTGGTGGGTTTCCCACCTGTATTTCTGGGGTCTTCCTGGATGTGTAGCAAGGGCTGTGCCTCTCACATTTGGGTGGGACCCTTTCTGGAAAGAATACTGTGACTTGGGGAGCAAACATCCAACTTGGGCATAGCTGGGGTGGAGGAGTGTTTGCAACTTTCAAGGGGAAAGCAAGGCAGTTGTGTTTATTTTTTCAAAGTAACACTTAGCAGAATGACTTTGTGTAACTCCTGCAAAATTAGTGTACCAATTAGCTTCCAATTAGGGAACAAGAATGAATGTCCCTTGCAGTTTTTGTTAACTCTACTTAGCAGTTGGGCAGAAGTCTGAGATGAGATCCAAAAGGGAAGGACATTTTCACCAGCCCTTCCCAATATTGTCTCAAGGTTTATGTTTTCATCCCCTGTTTAGGGCAGGGAAAAAAAAAACAAAACCCTGGGCAGAGTTTCAGCATCCCGATCCCACTGCCTTTTGGTGGTATTTTAATTTCCCAAACTTTAGGTACCATCTCTTTTTCTTTACCCCTGCCACGGGCTTATTACATATGAATGCGTAAGATATTGGTTACATATGCATTTACAATCTTGTTTTGATTTGTGGGTGGATGGTTTCTCTTCAAGGGCCTGTCTGGGGAAATGAGTAATTTTTCATATCCTGTTCTTGCAGGAAGAATTTTAAATCGTTTCTCCAAAGACATTGGGCATATGGATGACTTACTGCCTCTCACCTTTCTAGATTTCATCCAGGTAACGTAACAGCCATGCCACCGGTGCCACCGTGCCGGGGCCCCTTGCTGGGAGCCGAGGGCGTGCCTGGCCACCTGGCCAGGAGCGTGATAGCGTCGCGCAAGGCCCTGTTTGTCGTAGGAAGGCGTGGCCCGGGTTCCAAGGCTAAGTTAACATGAGTAATAACTCGGTGTGTGGGAGTGCCTACACTCGCTCCTGGCAGGGCTGGTTCTGAAGCACCTACCTGCTTCGTAAGTGCTTCTCAACCTGCCTTCCAGGTATCTGGCATGGGTTTCCCCTTACTGCGAACACATTTCCTAATACAGAAACAATCACCTCGCACGGAAAGATAGCCTAGATTAACTAAATTATGCATTGTATTACCACAAAGGGCAAATATTGACTGCACCGCTTTTTTTTCTTTTCTTTTTTTTTTTTGGTGGTGCTGGTGGTTGGGCAGGGAGGGGTGGAGGGATAGACCCAGGTGTGGTTCCTTACAAAGGAAAGATTAGTAATAATAGGGTGAAAATAATACTTTGTTAACAAGGACAATGGGAGTAGTTATGGCAGAGACAAAGCCTTTCCAAGCGAGTTATGTTGGGGCCAATCATTTGAGGAAGGGATCAAAGGCCTCTCAGAAAAATGTCTTTTTTGTTGTTTTCTAGGCAGCTTTTCTTTCCCCAGGTCTATGGCTCTGTATTCTTCAAGGTGTCTTTTTGAAACACACACACACACTTCACAGAATGATCTTAAACTTTGAGGTTTTAAAGGCAAATGTGGGGCCGCCTCCTCTCATCTCTACCCTCTTCTGTGTGTTTTTTTGCTTGTTTATTCATTTGTTTGTTTTTGTTTCCCCCTCCTCTGCTGTTTCATCCTGTCTCCTTTTCTGAGATGCTGATTGGAGAACTTTCTTCCTCAGCATCCCTGTGTTGAGTTTGTATATGAAATGCATTTCCCACAGGCCACACGTGGCCCAGCTATTGGGGATGCGGGTTGGGGGTCCTAGACACTTTTTCCTGTCATGCACACATCACATATGTGTATTGTGTGTGTGTGTGTGTGTGTGTGTGTGTGTGT
>PVKC010039472.1:0-12533 GCA_004027635.1 Crocidura indochinensis | reverse complement strand
GGGTCATACCCGGCAGTGCTCAGGGGTTACTCCTGGCTCCATGCTCAGAAATTGCTCCTGACAGGCACGGGGGACCATATGGGGCACCGGGATTCGAACCGATGACCTTTTGCATGAAAGGCAAACGCCTTACCTCCATCCTATCTCCTGGGCCCCTACTCCTGGCTTTTTATACTATTACTCTGGTCATATACTGGTGTTAAAGCAATTGGTGCTTCAGCTGATCCAACTCCAGTTTGATTCTTGGAACTACATTTGTTCACTCCTATCACAGGCCCCTTAGTGGCCCAGTTTGTCAACCCCCCCAAACTAGCTATTTCATATCTGTTATGAGGCACCTCATGTAGAATGAAATGCTCCGAGTGCCAGCCATGTGTTTCTCCAAAGGGCAGCTCCACAAATGACAGCTGTTTGTTACATCCAGTACTATTCTATCACTTTTCTAAGTTATATAAGATAACCAACTCAAACTTTGTTTTAATATTAGAAAGTACAAATATAAAGAAAAATTAGCCATAATTTGGTTGCTAACAGCTCTTTAAGGAAGGAAATAAAAATGCAAATTCAGGCTTGATCTTGTTCTCCCTTCAACATGGTATCTTAAATGCTTGTCTGTTTTTGTTGTCATTATTGTTTGTTTATGGGTCACACCCAGCAGTGCTCAGTACCCTTGGCTCTGCAATCAGGGGTAATTCTGGTGGTGCTCAGGGCCCATATAAGATGTTGAGGATCGAACCAAGTCAGCCATATGCAGGGCAAATGCCCACCTACTGTACTATCATATGGGGCCTTTTTTCTTTGCTTGCCTAGTTCATTATAACTAAGGCTGGAGAGAGAGTAACAGGCTGGAACACAGGCTCTGTATAGAGGTCCATAACCTATCTCTGGGACTACAGTTTACCAACAAATAACAGAAGGGACCCCTGAGTCCCAAGCCAGGGAGTAGATGCTGAGCTCTGCTGCTATGGCCCCCAAAACAAAAGCTCAAGACAACTACTTGAAGACATTTTATTTGGCTACTAAATCAAATAATTTTAAAACAAAATACCTCCATCAAGAGTAAGTTTTGACCGCCACTCAACAGGCAGAAATTCAACATGTGTTGCATGGTTGAAAAAATGCCTTTCTTCTATTTTTCTGGCAGCCTCTCTCATCCTAAAATAAAAATGAAAATGAAATTTTATCAGAATAATTTCATATGTATTTATATGACATGAAATGTTTTAATCTTTGTACTTCCACTTCCTTTAATTTCATTTGGATATGTCTTTTTTGTTTGTTTTGTTTTGGATTTTGGATTTTGGGCCACATCTGGTGTTGCTCAGGAATTACTCCTGGCTATGTGTTCAGAAATCGCTCTTGGCAGGCATAGGGGACCATATGGCATGCCGGGAACATCGAACCCAGGTCTGTCCTGGGTCAGCCACATGCAGGACAAAGGTCCTACTATTATGCAATCACTCTGGCCTCAGATTTGGATATGTCTTAATTACCATTAGACTACAAAGTAGTTTGTAATACCAGAACTTCATTTCAAAGCTAGGTTTCTTCTTTTGGGGGGGGGGCGGGAGGGGATTTTGGGTCACACTGGGCAGTGCATTGGCTATTCCTGGCTGTGCTCAGAAATTGTTCCTGATAGGTTCGGGGACCATATGGGATGCCGGGTATTGAGAACCCAGATCAGTCTTGTGTTGGCCACGCACAGGAAAAAAACCCTACTACTGTGCCCCCGCAAAGGTAGTTTCTTAAGTATGCCACCTATAAACTATTTTAAACGTTTAATTATGATCTAAATATATTATGTATAAACTTTTGGTAGAGTATAATTAATATTTTTGTCCAAGTGTGCATTAGCAAATGTGACTTGTCTTATTTCCACTAATTTTTCCATGATATGGATTAAAAATTATTTTTAGTTGTTTTTAGGAAACACTTGGTGATGTTCAAGAGTTACGCCTAAGCAGGGCAAGCATCCTACCTGCAGTACTATCTCTCTAAAACATGGATTAACATTTTTTAAATTAAAAGCAAAATTGATCTCTGATCTTGTTCTGTGTTAGGGAGTAAATTTTTGATTAGCACTGCCACAGCCAAGATACAGAATAGTGTTAGCACGCCAAAAGACACTCTTTTTATCTCTTTAGAATTACACCATTTACTTAAAATATTTTTATAGCAAATCCCAGAAATCATATCACTTGATCTAAGTTTACTAAATATATATAGTTCAGTATGTATTTCTAAAATGCAAATAAAGTACTTCATTAACTCTATTATGATGCATTTTCTACTAAAAATGATTTTTGTTTTTTTTTTTTTTTGTCACAATCGGCAGTGCTTAGGGGTCACTCCTGGCTCCATGCTCAGAAATTGCTCCTGGCAGGCTGGGGGACCATGTGGGATGCTGAGATTTGAACCACCATTCTTTTGCGTCTAAGGCAAATACCTTACCGCTGTGCTATCTCTCCGGCCCCAATGATTATTTTTTTTAAAACTTTAGCAAATAGGTGGTCGCATTTTCCTCAATCTGTTATTTCCTAAGGATGTTAATACTTTTACACAATTTTCTTTAGAGCCTAACCAGAGCCCAGGGCTTATTTCTGTTGATATTTGGCCAACCAGCAGGAATACAATGTTTGGGCCTAACAGTGCTGCAGGTTACCAGGGCCACCCAATGCTTAGGGCATCCAGGACTTTTGTGATCCTGTATGGAGTCTCTCTTGGAGAATGTTCCACATGCATGAGAGAGGAAACTGTATTTGCTTTTTTGGGTGAAAAAGTTCTCTATATTAATAAATCTCTCTCTTCAATTTCTTCCTTCAAAGCTAGTATTTTCTTTTTCTTTTTCTTTTTTTTTGACCGTTTGACACTGAGGGGTTACTCCTGGCTATGCACTCAGAAATCACTCCTGGCTTTTGGGGGACCATATGGGATGCTGGAGTCCGTCCTAGGCTAGCGCTTGCAAGGCAGACACATTACCTGTAGCGCCACCTCTCCAGCTCCCAAAGCTAGTATTTTCTTACTGAACTTTTAGTCTAGTTGATCTATTGAAAGGTGGCAAACATTTTTATATTTTCTTTATCACATCTTTTTAAGTGTTCAGTTTTAACAAGTATGCATAAGACCTATTTTAAGATTTCTCTATTATTTAATCCACTTACTTATTTTAAATCAGATATGGTTCTTAGTTCTTAAATTATTATGAAATGAAAATTGAAAAATTGATGTTGCTTCTAGCCTGAATTTACCAAACAAAAATAACTGCCCATTAAGAAAAATGATCTATTTATACTACTGTTTCTTAACAATGGATTTTTCTTCCCTTAGAAAGAATACTTGGTAATATTTGGAGATATTGTTCTTGTTGCTACTAGAATTCTTTTTGAATTTAGAGGGCAGAGCAGATATACTGCTAAACAACTTACATACAATATGTCAGCTCATCATCCATAATAGTTACTTGGTGAAAAATGTTAGTGATGAGAGAGAGGAACACTAATTTTCAGTTTCAAACTCAAATGCTATGTTTCATATAAACTTAATTTCATATAAACTTAATTTTCCAAAGGTCATCTATGTAAATATTAGATTATCAGTGATAGTTATTGAACCACTTGATTATAATTAAGTGGAACAACTTAGGGCTCAGGATTATTGACTTTTCACTGAAAGATAACTCCTGGGGGGTTCTGAAAACCATATGGGATGCTACAGTTTGTCACATGCAAGGCCAATGTTTTACTAATTATTATTTCTCTGGCCTCACCCTGTTCTTGGATGCTTTATTTATGAATCAGGCATAATTATAGTTATCTTGTAGGAATAGTGACTGGCATTAAAGATGTTAATATTATAAAGCCCTTTATTCCAGAGAATAGCTCCCTTTCTTTGGCAAGTTAAACAAATTCATTTGAAGACTTATCATTTATTTTTAGTATATAAGTTCGTATCTCATAACATATCAAAGAAAATTATCATTCTAAAAATTAACTACTTCCTCAGTCATTATCCATATTATATATGTATTCTTTATATAAATATTTTCTGTTAATATATACAATATCTGTAATTTTCAATGGATTTGAAATATTTGATTCACTTGATACTTAGAATTTGCAATTGGTCCCATATTGCTAAAAACTTATGAGTTGCAGTGGGAGGATAAAAGCACTGAACAAAGAAACATCCTAGGCTTCAGACCTTTGGTGAACCTCTTTATAATAGACATTAGGCAAATTATTTCATCCTTCTAAAATTCTTTAACTCCTTTATGGGGCTGGAGAGATAGTGGGTAGGGTGTTTGCCTTGCATATGCCTATCCCAGGTTTGATTACCAACATCCATATGGTTCCCCATGAACCACCAGGAGTAATTCCTGAATGCAGAATGGGGAGAAATTTGAGCTTTAAAGATGCTGGGCTTTACTGACCAGGGTTAGATCCCAGGCACCCCACATAATTCCACTGACCCTGCCTGGAGTGACTTTTTTTTTTCTTTTTTGGTTTTCGGGTCACACCCAGCAACAGTCAGGGGCTACTCCTGGCTCTATGCTCAGAAATTGCCACCAGCAGGCTTGGGAAAACCATATGGAATGCCGGGATTTGAACCGCCATCCTTCTGCGTTCAAGGCAGATCTCTCAGGCCCCTGGAGTGACTTTTTTTAAAAAAAAGAAAAGGAAGGAAAGCATGGGAAGGAAAGATTAAAGATAATAGGAAAGAACAAAAGGTAAAGTGAGGTAGATTGGCTGTTCCAGGATTGGTAAAATCTATTGCCAAAATGTATATCTTGACTAAATAAGAAATATTTGAATCGAATGGAGTATAACAAACATAAACAATTCAATAAACTACAGTTCAGGCCACAATACTGTATAGTTGTAATATCATACATGAAACTTATCATTTCAAACCCTATTAAGAATTTATTAAACTTTCAAGTTCCACCAGGTAAAGACTATTTAGTTGATATTCTGAAAAGGAATGAATGAATGAATGAATTGTGGTTCAGAACTGCTGTCTATTTAAAGATCAGTAAGTATTACTTAAGAATAAGATTTTAGGGGCCGGGCGGTGGCGCTGGAGATAAGGTGATTGCGCTAACTTAGGACGGACCGCGGTTCGATCCCCGGTTCCCCATATGGTCCCCCGTGCCTGCCAGGGGCGACTTCTGAGCAAATAGCCAGGAGTAACCCCTGAGCGTCGCCGGGTGTGGCCCAAAAACCAAAAAAAAAAAAAAAAAAGAATAAGATTTTATAGAGCTGGAGTGATAGACAGCAGGTAGGGCTTTTGCCTTACATGTAACTGACCCAGGTTCCCCAGGTCCATATGTCCCTGAGCCTACTAGGAGTAATTTCTGAGTACAGAGTCAGGAGTAACCCCTAAGTAATTAACCCCTTTGGTGTGACCAAAAGGACCAAAGAGAGAAAAATCTGAGAATACTGTCTTGAAACTAATACATCAAACCTGAATTAAAACAACTCTGTGAGGGGCTCCACTGAGAAAATCTGAAAACCCAGTCACCATCTCTGGGAATTCTGCTACTAAATAACAAGGAACTTACTTTTCAACTCATATAAATAAAAACATATTATACTGGAACAAACTGACTAAATGCAATTAGAATTCATTAGTACAGTCATTAAAGTAAGGTGAAGGAGGGAAAAAACCCTCTATTTTCAGGCATCTGAGATATAATTTTAAAAATTCCTCAGAGAACAAAGAGTTGCCAAGGAAGTGGGATGTAGAGTTTATTAAAATTTTTTCAATTTAATGGGAATCCTCCCAAAGTATAAACAAAATTCAGAATAGCAGTGACAAGTATTTAATTTTCTTGATACTGTGTACAACTAATTTATGAATAGTAAAACAGATGGGGATGAAATTCTTTAGCTTTCCCCCCTCTCTTAAGAAGCATAATACTTTGAATATTTTCCATCAATACTAATTTATGTGATGAATTTTTTAACTACCCTGTTTCTATAAAAATAAGGGTTTTTTTTTTGTATACAGTATGCTTTCTTGAGCCATCTTTGATTCATTTCAAATTCGCCCTACTTCCAATAATAGTTCTTGTTTTTTATTTGTGGTTCTATCCCTTGTTATAATTATGAAGCCAATTTCCAGCTAATTTCAGAGTAGGAAGATGACAAGTTTGACAGATTAAAGCTTGCATGCCTACATATATATTTAGGATTTTGGATGCAACTGTGTTAAGTCACTGAAATACATGAAATAGCTGTAGCTTTTATATAAAAACTTATTCTTCTTAAACTTGGACATATAAGATAAAAAGCTACTTTAGGAACTACAGGAAATAGCTCATAAATAAAGGCAGGTATAATGGATAGAAAAGTGAATTTGGGATTCTAACAACTTGTGTTTGACAATCTAAAACTTAAACTTCTTAGCTGTATGAGCCATGAAATAGTTCATTTGAACAAAACCATTAGTTATATTTTTTCACTTGCATCCAAAGAAATCAAGCTGACATTTTCCACTTTATCAAATTCCAGAAAGAACATGCCATAATTCACTTCCAGAATCTTACATATCCAGATAGTAAAAGATCTGCTTCTTGACATAACAGTAAAATTATTGGACACTGTGTAGTTTATTAAAATATCAGAATTAAGGGCCTGAGCGATTGCACAGTGGTAGGGCATTTGTCTTGTATATAGCTGACCCGTGACGGATCTGGGTTTGATTCCCAGCATTCCATATGGTCCCCCGACACTGACAGGAGCAATTACTGAGCACAGAGCCAAGGAGTTACCCGGGTGCCGCCAGGTGCGGCCCCAAGCTTCCCTAAGAAAAACAGAGTTAAAGGGAATAAAATTATGTAACCTATAGAGGTTAAAAGGCAATATCTGAAAATTTAAATGATTTTTTTGTTGTTTTTTTTTGGAGCATCACCTGGTGATACTCGGGTTACTCCTGGCTATGCACTCAGAAATTGCTCCTGGCTTGGGGAACCATATGGAATGCCAGGGGGTCGAACCATGGTCTGTTCTAGACTAGCGTGGGCAAGGCAGACACCTTATTGCTTGTGCCACCACTCTGGCCTCTTTAAATGATTTTTTTTAAGTTAAATCACAGTTAAAAAGTTGTTGATAGTTGTGTTTCAGTCATACAATGTTCAACAGTCTTCCCTTTACTAGTGTTCATTTCCTGCCACCAATTTCCCCAGTTACCCTCCCATCAACTGCCCTTTTTCTTACTCTGCCTCTAAGGAAAATAGGAGGATTCACTTTTCTTCTCTCTCTTCTTCCTCACCCCACAAACTTTTTTCCTTTGGGCACTGTGGTCTGCCATACTGTTACTGAAGGTGTATGATGTATATCACTTACTTCCCTTTCAGTTTACAGTTCTTGTCTAGAGTGATTTATTCCAACAATTATTGTCATAGTGGTCTCTTCTCTGTCTTGACTGCACCCCATCATTTTCATTGTTTTTGAGTATTATTCTCATATCATATTTTTCATATCCATAGACAAGTATGATCAGTGTGTCTGTCCCTGATTCATGTCACACAGCATGATATTCTCCATGTCTATGCATGTGTAAACGAATTTCATGACTTCATTTTTCCTAATAGCTACACAGTATTCCATTATGTAGATGTTCATCTACTCTTCTTGTTCTTGTGCCTTGGGTTGTTTCCAGATTCTGGCTATTGTGAATCATGCTGCAATGAACATAAACGTGACATACCTTTTCATTGTATTTTGGACTTTAGGATGTATTTGAAAAGCAGTATTTCTGGATCAAATGGAAACTCAATTTCTAGTTTTTAAACAATGTCTATACTGTTTTCCAAAAATTCTGGACCAGTCTATATTCCCATCAGCAAGTGAATGAAAGCCCCCTTTTTCCCCATGAATGTGTCAGAACTGGCTGTTCTCTGTTTTTGGAGGAGAGGGTTTTTGGGCCACACCTGGTCACGCTCAGAGGTTACTCCGAGCTCTGTGCTTAGATATTGCTCCTGGCAGGCTCAGGGGACCATATGGGATGCCGGGAATCGAACCCGGTCTGTCCTGGGTCAGCAACATGCATGGCAAACATCCTGCCTCTGTGCTATCACTCTTACCCCTGTTCTTGTTCTTTTTTGGGGGGTGGGGTCACACCCAGCAGCACTCAGGGATTACCCCTGGCAGGTTCAGGGGACCATAAGGGATGCCGGGATTTGAACCACCTTTCTTCTACATGCAAGACAATTGCTACCTCTCCGGCCCCTGTTCTTGATGTGTGCCAGTTTTTGTGAGGTGAAATAGTATCTCACTGTTGTTTTGTTTGCATCTCTTTGATGATTAATGATGTGGAAACAGTTTTTCCCGTGCTTTTTGGTCATCTGTATTTCTTCCATGAGAAAATTTCATTCATCTCTTCTCCCATTTTTTGATGGGGTTGGATTCTTTTTTCTTGCTGAGCTCCACCAGTGCTTTGTACATCTTTGATATTAACTCCTTTGATATAACTCAGATGGATATAGGTAAATAATTTTCTCCCATTCTGTGGGCTATTTTTGATCCTTATTTTCCTTGAGGTGCAAAAACTTCTTTTATTTTGGTTTCTGGGTCACACCCGGTGGTGTCCAGGGGTTACTCATGGCTCTATGCTCAGAAATCATTCCTGGCAGGCTTGGGGGACAATATGGGATGCTGGGATTCGAACCACCATCCATCCTGGATCAGCTGCTTTCACGGCAAATGCCTTACAGCTGTGCTATCTCTCCGGGCCCACAAAAACTTCTTAACTTAATGTAGCCCCATTTGTCTATCTTTGCTTTCTCTTGCTTGGTCAGTGATGTTTCATCCTTGAAGATGCCTTTAACTTTAATGTCATGGGAATTCTATCTACATTTTCCTCTATAAGAACTGTACTGAATCTGTACAATGCTTTGGGGGGAGTATTGTACTTTTAATGTTAATCCTCCCACTCAAAGAGCAGGGAATGTATTACCAGTTCCTTGTGTCCTCTTTTGTTTCTTGAAGTAGTGCTGTGTAGTTTTCTTCATATAGGTCTTTTACTTCTTTAGTTCCCAGGTACTTGGTTTTCTGAGGCACAATTGTGAATGAGAGAGTTTTGATATATTTTTTTAAATTACCATTTTTATTATTTTATGAAGCCAGGTATTTATTAAAATTAATTTTGAAGCACGCCACTTTACTATATAAATTATTTCTAGAATTTTTGTAGTTTTTAGAATTTTCTAAATATACCATGTGTCATCCACAAATAGAGCTTGACATCTTTATTATCTGACTGCCCTTGATATCTTTGTTCTTAGCTAAATGCTATGGTATGACAAGTGCTTCCAGTACCATACTGGAAGAAGTGGTGAGAATGAGCAACTGAATATAATATTTTCCGTGGGCTTGTGGTAAATGGCTTTGACTGAAAGTTTGTTCAATTCTCATCTGTCTGAGCAATTTTACCATTAATGGATGTTGATCTTGTCAAATGCTTTCCATGTATCTATTGATATAATCATATAATTTTTATATATTTTTTATTGTTCTGGTGTATCATGTTGATTGGCTTAAGTATGTTAAACCACCCTTAGATGCATGGGATAGTCCTACTTAGTTATATATATGATCTTTTGGATGAACTGTTGGATTTTATATTATGCTAGTATTTTGTTGGGTATTTGCATCTGTATTCAACAAGTATATAGGACTATAATTCTTTTTTTTTTTTTTTTGTGGTGCTTCTACTTTTGGTACCACAGTGACTTTTACTTCATAGAAATTGTTTGGGAGCATTTCTGTTTCTTTGTTTTTCCAGAAGAGCTTGAAAAATATTGGCGGTAGATCCTCTTTAAAGATTTGAAATAAGAAATCTGGAATGAGTCCATTTAGGAGTTATCAATATCAATTTAAAAGAAGAAAAAACAAGAGAAAAAAACAAGTAAAATAAAATAAGAAAAGAAAAAACAACAAACAAACAATTAAAATAACAACAATGAGAAAGAACCAAAAAGGGGGGGAGGGGAGGCAGGAGGGCTGGTTTGGCAAGATTGTCTTTTTTTTTCTTTTCCCAACAGAACCACAGGGTTTGAATCATCTTGTTTTGCCTCATAAAGAAAATAAAGTGGATGGTACAAGCAGCAAACAGTTGCTTAAACACTGAGTGGAAATAAAAAAAAAATGATCAGACCTAAATACCAAATCCAAAGTCAACAACAACAGAATCAAGATACCCAATCTACAACCATCAAGTTATATACAAAAAGGATCTGTTATACTAGCAGTCCAGGGTGCAAAGTGGGGAGGTATGGGATGCATGCTAAGAACAATGATAGAAGGAGGTCAACTCTGGTTGTGGGAATGGCCCTAATTCACTATCACTATGTACTTTAAATATAATTGTTGAAGACTTGTAATTCACATTGATCACAATAAAAAAATTGAAATAATTCATAAGTAAATCCATTTGAACTTGGGCTTTTGTTTATGGGAAGACTTTTGGTTACCATTTCAAATTCCTTAATAGTGATAGGTCTGTTCAGGTATTCCAAATCATTGTGATTAAACCTTGGAAGGTTAAAGCAGCCAAAGAATTTTTCCAATTCTTCTAGGTTCGCTCATTTTGTGGCACAGAGATTTCAAAGTAATCTTGGATTATCCTTTGAATTCCTATAGTATCTATTACAATGTTCCTCCTCTCATTCTTTTTTTTTTTTTTTTTTTTTTTGGTTTTTGGGTCACACCCAGCAGTGCTCAGGGGTTACTCCTGGCTCCATGCTCAGAAATTGCTCCTGGCAGGCACTGGGGACCATATGGGGCACCAGGATTTGAACCGATGACCTTTTGCATGAAAGGCAAACGCCTTACCTCCATGCTATCTCCCGGGCCCCCCTCCTCTCATTTTTTATTTGATTTATTAGGTTTTTTTTTTTTTTGTCTTTGTGAATCCTATCAATCTTATTTTTTCACAGAAGCAGCTATTGGTTTCATTGATCTTTTGGACTATTTTGGGGTTTCCAGTTCATTAGTGTCTGCTCTAATTTTTTTGTTTTTGTTTTTGGCCACATCCAGCCATGCTCTGGGGTTACTCCTGGCTCTTCGCTCAGAAATCACTCCAATTGGCTCCAGTTTTTGCTCTAAGTTTTATCATTTCTTTCTTCTTGACTATTTTTGGCTTATATTGTTGGGTTATTTTCCAACTTCTTAAGCTGTGCAGTCAAGTTATTTATGTGGGTTCTTTCTTCCTTCCCAATGAATGATTTCAGAACTATTAATATTTCTCTTAACAGAAATTTAATTTGGATGTTCACAAATTCTGATAGTCTGTGTCCATATTCTCATTTGCTTCTAGGAATCTTTTGATTTCCTCTCTGACCTCTAACTTTCAAGTAGTGAGCTGTTTCATTTCCAGGTGTTAAAGTTATTTCTTTGTTTTTGTTTGTAATTCACTTATATTTTCAGAGAGTAGTAGTCTAAGCAGATAGGTGATACGATTTCTATCCTTTTGATATTATAGAGGTATGTTTTGACTATTATGTGATACCTTCTTACAGCATGTCCTATGCCCATGGGAAAAGAATGCGTAGTCAGCTTTTTCAATATGTCAAGCCACACACACACACACACACACACACACACACACACGAAATTGAAAGAGATTATTGTCATGGAGCTTTGTACCATATTTCTGTAGAAATTATAATAATTTATTTAAGCACTGTGGTTACAGACATGTTCAGAATTGGATTTCTTTTGAATTCCTTGAACATCCTCAGATTTCCTTTTGAAAGTCTTTATCAGAAAGATTACATAGCTGGTTGATAACTGGTTGGATTTTCAGAGCTACCATTTTTGTTCACTAAGTGTAGGGGGGTTCTACATTGTTTTCCCATTATGACCACTGTAGATCTGAGGTGTTTATTATGTGTTGTGGAATATGTGACCATGAAGTGAAGTGGAAAAGCCAGTTGTGCTCCTTTCAGGGTGCTTTTCTGGGAGCAGAAATTGTATTTCTGAATCACAAAGAGGATCTCAATGCCACTGCCTTTCTAAGTTTCTCAGGACCATGTGATGGGTAGGGCCCAGCTAGAGATTTTTTAATTTTTTTTAATTAAATTGTACTTTAAGGTTTCAGCTGGCATTAAAAAAGTAATACAACACTGTAAAACAAAACAATATTCACATTTTTCTTACTACAGAAATGTTGCTGAGGGCATAAACAATAGTATTTGTTTGATCCTAATAAGATCATCATAGAAAAATTTCTGATTTTAGAACTAGATAACACTCTATATCCCCCATTGTTTTAGGTTGGGGAAAAATTAGGACCCTAAATTTACTATTTATTCTCACCAACCGATTTGTTTTCATATTTTAAATCTGAGCAAATTTTCTTTATACTGGCTGCTAGTTCAGAGCCAAATATGCATTGGAACCTTAATTCTAAACATTTCTTTAAACCTTAAAACACTGGAACCATAAAAATAATATAATCCCAATGCCTCCTCCCAACCCCAACAACTAAAGTGTTTTTAAATAGGGGCCGGAGAGATAGCATGGAGGTAA